>CAUYQV010132285.1:0-78699 GCA_963574575.1 Galagoides demidoff
CAGTAAATTATGAAAGATAAGTCACATATTATTTGTCTTGAAACAAAGAAAAAGAATTTTTCATCAAAATGAAACTTAACTGGGGTGGGTGGATTGATTAAGCTCACAAGCTCTAAACCAGCCTGAGCCAGTGTGAGACCCCACCTCTAAAAATAGCTGGGCATTGTGGTGGGCACCTGTAGTCCCAGCTACTTGGGAGGCAGAGGCAAGAGGATCGCTTGACCCCAGGAGATTGACTTGCTGTAAGCTGTGATGCCATGGCACGCTACCCAGGGTGACAAAGTGAGACTCTGTTCCAAACAAACAAACAAACAGACAAAGAAAAAACCCACTAAACTAAAAACACAGAAAATCTATGAGCACTATTTTGAGAGACTGTTTCTTGTGTTGCTCCCAGCTTATGGCAATTATGGGCTATTTCTCTTCCCTCCATCCCTCCCTTCTTTCCTGTTTCTCTCTTACTCTCTCTGTCTCTCTCTCTCTCCCCCTCTCTCTCCCTCCTCTGCACATCTACCTACCAACCCACCTCTATCTTTCTGTCTCGTATTTTCCAACAAGAGCGTTTAGCTTCCTAATCAGAGAGAAAAAAAAGTGAAAGCTATTTTTATAAAATAAAATGGAAGTGCCAAGACTTGAACCCAGGGCTGCTGGGCTCTGAGTCTACAGCTGATCCTTTGGTGTGGGGCTGGGGGTCCTGCGAGGGGCCATTGGCTCCCAAGCCCAAGAGAGCCAGCCTTGCGGGTTCCTTGTGTAGCTTTTCTGGGAGCCTGGCTGTGCCTGCCTGGAGCTCCTGTGGTTTGCTTCTGTTGCAGTTTCTGGGGAGCTACGAGACTGTCATGTTCTACTGGCCCTCGCTGCTATGCCTGGCCTTCCTGCTGGGCCGCTTCCTGCACATGTTTGCCAAGGCGCTGAGGGTGCACCTTGGCTGGGAGCGAGGGGCGGTGAGTACTGAGTACAAGTACTGCACGTACTGACAGGGTTAATCCTGGCAACAGCTCATTAGGTATGTACTATTACTACGCATTACATTCAGTTTTGGAGACTCGGACCCAGCGAGGTGAGTTGAGCTGCCTGAGGTCACCCAGCTAATCGGCAGCAGAGCCAGAGCTGAACCCAGACAGCTGGGCTGTGGAGTCTCCCTCTTAACCACTGTCAACACAGCTTCTCTGGCCAGGGGCAAATGGCTCCAGCTTTGAGGTCACCTGGGGTCAGGATAGGTCTTTTTCTCTCCCTCACACCTCAGGATTGATGCCTCTCGGCCTCACTTGCCACAACTTTGTTCTCTGCATCACCGAAGCTTGAAGGAGTTGTGATTAGTTCATTTCACTGACCTTGAGTTTTTCCTGTCTTTTGGTTATCTTCTCAAAGTGAGTATGTGACAGTCAGGACAAACCAGGTTACACTGTAGTAATGAACAACCCCCAAACCTCAGGGGCTTACCACAATAAAATTTTATTTCTAACTACTGTGACATGTGGAGAGTGCCAGGGGCCATGTCCTCCTAACTCTGTGACCAGGGATGACAGCGCAGCCTCCACTGGGTCCTCCTCACTCTGTGACCCGGGATGACGGAGCAGCCTCCACTGGGAACATGAGTGATTGGCACAGAACAGGGAAAGACAACATGGTGAGGCAAACACCAGCTTTTAAGGCTTCCACCATGATGCCACCTCCACTGAGATTTGACTGGACAAAGCCATTATTTAGCCACACACCTTCAAGGGGGTGAGAGGGTACAGTTCTATTATGTATCTTGAGGAGGGGGAACTAGAATGTTTACAAATAGCAGCAAGGCTCAGAACCTGGGGATGATGTCCCATGCAGCTGCTTAAAAACAAAAACCCATGATAATGACACTAAAGTGTCCAGTTATTACATATATACCTTCAAAACATTTCAGACTTGGATATAGAAATTAGGTGTTTCTGTATTTCGCCTACCGAAGAAAGCTGGTAAGATATTTCTTACAAAATACAAAAGTTTATCTAAGTCGACACAATTTTCCTCTTGGAGGAAAACAGGCCATTTCTGATGCCTTTATGAGAGATTGAAGAAAAGGAAATTTTCCTTCATTATTACTCATTGAGTGCTGGGCTGTGCAGGCGCTGTGCCAGTGCTTAACAGACATTATCTTATTTAGTCCGCACAATAACCTTCTGGAAGGTATGCTTATTTTCTCCATTTACTTCCGAGGCGCCTGAGGGGTAGAGATGTGACTTGCCCAAGGCACACAAGAGTAAGTAGCCAGTCTGTGCCAACTGGGTCTTGCGGATGCTGCCCAACATCCTGGACATGTAAAAGTCACACATCATATATCATATAGAAAGAGAGCAAAATAGATGACTACTGTGGAAAGCTCATTGCCTGTGGAGGTAACATTTCAAAACATAAATTTTCTTTTTTAAATGCTGATGAAATAAGTAACGAGCAAAAGAATCTCCTTTTTAGAAAAAAGGAAACGCTGAGATTTGGGGTGTTTCATTCTTGAAATAATGGCTTGAACTATGATGGGAATCACCGAATCTGAATGGAAAAACGTTTCACAAAACGGTGACCAGTCCAGTCACTGGTCCAGTCACTGGAAAGCAGAAGCGTCAGGACAGGTCAGACTGCTGGCATTTCCTGCCAGCATGTGCCTGATAGACAGGAGACCAGGAAATGGCAGGTGCCCAGGAATGGCTATACCAGAAGATGGACTGGTGCCTGAATCCCAGCCCTCTGTGGTTGTAGCCCCTCGAAGAGACCAGAACCCTAACAAGAATTCATAAGCCACCTCCGAAGCCTGTGTTCTCTGTCACAGGAGGAGCAGCCTGTCCTGGAAGCTCACCAGGTGGCACACGTCCAGCGGCTACTGAGGACGCCCCGCCCGCAGTAAGCGGCCCTTGTGTTCATTCCCCGCAGGTTTGCACCAACTCCGAAGAGCTCTGATGATGGGACAGAGGGGGTGGCTGGAAGGTCAGGACCGTTGTTTGCTAATAACAGAAACCCAGCACAAACTTGATTAAAGCCAGGCAGGAAACATGGGGGTGCATGTCACTAAGAAGTCCAGAGCAGTCAGTTTGGCTCATTGATGTCATCTGAACCGGTCTCTCTCCCTCTTCTCCCCTCTGCTCAGCTTTTACTGTGTCGGCCTCACAGTTAGGTGGGCTTCCTCCACATAGTGGATCCCACACTCTCTAAGCTTATACCCTCCTGGTTTGAGCTCAGAAGAAAGAAATTTTCCTTTCCAGTTATTGGAGCAAAAGTCCCACTGATGTGTTTCACTGGATCCAATTGGATCACATGTCACCCAGCACCAGTTGCAGTGGTTCGGTGATCGGAGTACACTGATTGGTTAAGTTGAGTCAGTATTCCCTCTCTTTAGCCTAGACCTGGGAAATGACGTCAGGAAATAATGTTACCCACTAGGGCCCAGGGTCGGGAAGGATAGCTATCCAACTTAAAACTGAAGTGCTATCACCAAACAAGAGGATACAGATGTTGCCAGGCAAAAGTACCAGGTGCTGGAATGATGAGGAGCCAGCTCCACACCTGCTTCTGCTACCATGTATATGGGGATATGTCCCAGAAAAGGGACATGTCTTGTCTGAAGTAACACAGTGTCAAAGCTAGTACTTTGGGTAGAATTAGATTTGGCTACATACAACAGAGAGCCAAAAATAGTAGTGGCACAAACAGGAGACAGACTTATTACTTTCTACAGAACTCTGGAGGTGAGCAATCTACCCTGCCTCCGGACTGCCCCCTAAGCTTCTAGTGTGTGCTTTGCATCCTCAGTGCTGCCTCGTGGTCCAATGTGGCTGCTAGAGCACCAACCTGGAGCAGCCACCATGTCTGCATTTCAGACAGCAGGCAGGAGAAAAGAAGGCAGGGCCCCAGGGCCCTCCAGCTGTGTCAGCTCCATCTGGGCAGCTTCCATGATGGCCCATACCACCCTTGGTCACAGCCCATTGGCCTGAAGTTAGTCTGGTCACTAGGTGCATGAGACGTTAGGATCTTTAGGCTTTCAGTTTGCTGAATTGCTGCTCTGAATAAAACCGAGTCTCTGTGCTTAAGGATAAAGGGAGAATGAAACCCGTGGAGACTGCCAGTACTGTCTCCTTACACTAAGCTCCAAGAGAAAGAGGGGAGGATGTGGTTATTTTCAGAAGAATTTATCTACCTACCACAGCCTCTCATTTCTTGGTGTCTATTCATTCACAGAGATGGAAAAACAACGTGGTTCCAAGCTAGGATATATGAGTGGGACCCCTGCTTTCGATTCCCTAGCAGAATGATCGGAACTATTGCGTTGGCCTTCATCTGCCTGTACCTTGTAAGTAGACCTAACAAAATCTTTTTTATAATTTGTAAATGACTAGAGTGGAGACTAGAGTTATGGAATCACAGAGGCACATGGCATGTTCTAAAAAGCTGGGTCAAAACTGAATCTTGGCAGATCAAGAACAATATTTCAACTCCATTTTCACCCTAGGACACTTTTACCCACATGGTGAATATTGCTAGTAAAAATAATCTGCACCTAACCGAACTAGTAGTGGTTAAATTTCCACACAATAAAATGTATCATTGACTAAAAACTGATGGAAGAAGAACATATTTGAAAATATTTTGATATGCAAAATTTATATATACACATTATTATTATTATTATTTTTTGAGATAGAGTCTCACTCTGTTGCTCTGGGTAGAGTGCTGTGACATCATCACAGTTCACAGTAACCTCAAACTCTTTTTTTTTTTTTTGCAGTTTTTGGCCACGGCTGGGTTTGAACCTGCCTCCTCTGGCATGTGGGGCTGGCACCCTACTCCTTTGAGCTACAGGCACCTACCAGTAACCTCAAACTCTTAAACCCACGCCATCCTCCTGTCTCAGTATCCCAAGTAGCTGGGACTACAGGCACCCACCATGATGCCCAGCTAGTTTTTCTGTTCTTAGTAGACATGGAGTCTTGCTCTTACTTATGCTGGTCTCTAACTTGTGAGCTCAAGCAATCCACGTGCCTTCGGCCTCCCAGAGTGCTAGGATTACAGGTGTGAGTCACCAGACCAGTCTGATATGTTAAATTTGACCCAGAAAAGTTGACTTGGTAGAAATAATGATCCCTAAGGAAAATTTACAGTAGCAAAACTTATGGTTGGTTAATTATGCTGTGAACAAAAATTAAATCATTTAAATATAAAATAATTGATCATGACAAAAAGAATTTCAGAAAATTAAAAATAAAAGCAGACAAACTAGAATTGGTTTATTGTACTATATTTTAAGAAATAGATTAAAAAACTTAAAGTGTTATTTAAGTTTGTTTTCTCAACAGAAAATTTTATATATAAAATTGGCATAATTCTGACTTTGATGTTTCTTTTAGCATAGAATCAAAACATTTTTTGTGGTCAAAGTTATCTGAGGTAAAATGGCTCAGTCAAAAGCCAGATCAAAGTGGAGGGGGAAAAATGCCAAGGCTGACTTCTCTTTTCATTTTAAATATACTAGACCACACCTATTTAGGTTAATCCTGTGATTAAGTTTTTAAGTGAGTGTTTAAGTTAGGTTAAGCTGGAGTTCCGAGTAACCCCTTGAATTTCAGTGGTTTAACAGTGTATCTTTACCCACACAACAGTGCTGACTGTTCAGGTATGGAAGGCAGCCACCTTCCATGTGGTCATTCAGGGACCCAGGAGCCTTCCACCATGTGCCTTTGCCACTCCTGAGAACCCCATCACCATCTGTATGCAGTCAATAGGAGCATGGAGAGATGCTGTGGGCAATTTTCATGGACTGAGTGTGAAAGTGTCACCCATTCCTTCCTCTTCTCTTTCATTGGTGACGGCCTGGTCACGTGGTCACATCTAATACAAGGGAGGCTGGGAAATTTAGTCCAGTTTTATACCCAAAGAAGGAGGAATAGATTTGAAGGAGAAACTAGAGTTCCCTGCAAAATAAATAACTCACTTGGAGTTATGATGTTTCATAAAATATTTATATATTATCAAGTGCCCACTCTGGTGCTCTGGCCAAGCACTGTGCCAAGATGGGAAGAAGGCAGAGAGCTGACTCAGCATAGTCCTGGCTGGGAGAAGCTCATGGTCTAAGAGAAGAAGATAATCCATGGTGTGAGGTATCCGCCATCCCAAGAAAGACAAAGGATAAAGTCAAAGTGCTCTGGAACTTGAGTGGATCATTTTAGATTGAGCAGCTGCCTGAAGATGATAATGTTTAAGCTCCACTTTCAGACCTTAACACCATAGATTGGTGAAGTAAGTGGCAGAAGGAAGCACTGGCATTATAGGAGGACAGGATGGGGGACAAGTATGCTGTGTGCACAGGAAACAGTGCAGGAAACTGTGCCTTCTCCAACTTGGCTCCCACCCAGATGGGGCCAGAATTGCCTCCAAGGTCAACCCTTACTCCAAACTAGTGTTGTTCTTTCACTCTGATTCCATGAATATTTGAAGAGCCCTGGCGAGGCCCCATCTTTTTTGCTGTAGGGTGAGGAACAGAGTGTGAGGTGACTTCTGTCTCCTAAGAGCTCACATCTTGGAATAGCTGGTTTGCAGGGTCATTTCCAGCCAAGTTTTGAATGCCTGGAAGACACTGATTTCAATACCAATATCCATGTGCTATTCCTACCCTGAGCTGGACTCAGGTGAGACCTTGAAACCTTTGCTCTGTGTCCCTAGTTCATTGTCATTGAGTTCTGCGTGTTTGTGTATGTGAGAGATGAGTTGGCCGTGTTTGAAGGCAAGCTGGAGAGCTACGTCGCCTCTGTGAACCATACAGGGACCCTGACCCCAGTCATCCTGCAGGTGAAGGAGCTGATCAGAGTCACCAAAGGTAACCCTGTCTACCAACTCTGTTCCCAATGCCTGTGTTGAGTGAGCAGCTTGCATAATGATCAAATCCATCACCTCAAACATGTATCATTTCTTTGTGATGAGAACATTCAAGATCCTCTCTTCTGGACAGGTGCAGTGACTCACACCTATAATCCCAGCCCTCTGAGAGGCTGAGGCAGGAGGATTGCTTGGGGCCAGGAGTTTGAGATCAGCTGGAGCAATTTAGTGAGACCCCCCCGCCTTCTCTACAAAAAATAATAAAAGTAGCTGGGCACAGTAGCATATTCCATAGTCCTAGCTACTTGGGAGGCTGAGGCATGAGGATCACTTCAGCCAAGGAGTTTGAAGCTGCAGTGATCTGCACTCCAGCCTGGGCAACAGAATGCCTTGTCTCAAAAATCAAGGAAAGGAAGAAACAAACAAACAATTATCTCTTCTAGCTATTTTGAAATATATACTTCTTGTTAAATATAGTATTATATTATGCAATAGGACACCAGTTATTGAGTTTTTAATCCTAAAGAGATGGATTTTTATCAAAAGCTTTTTCTGTACCTATTGAAAATCAGCTTCCATAGAAGCTTTGGAAGGAAGAAGTCATCTTCCTCCTACATCCCCCTCTCAAAAACACACAACATCTTTCTAAAAGCCAATTAGAGTCTCAATATCAAAGCCTTATGGACAGGTGGATGAGTGAATAGCCAAGACATCTTGATCCCAGGTGTCCTTCTACCTGGTTGAGGTGGAATCAGTGCTGCCCCATGAGGCAGTTAGAGGTAACATATAAACGATGTTTTCAATGGACAGGGGCTATGTCCCTTTATTCACCATAAAGTGAAAAATTAGCACCAAAGGAGAGAATTGTGCAGAAATAAATTATATCCAATGTGTGCATGGCTAAAATGACATAGGAAAATGAGCAGAAGTTTGCTGACACAAGAAATGGTGCCAAAGCAAGAATGATAGATTTTGCCTAGACCTTTCTAAATACAGGGTTCTGCATTTTGAAAAATTCTGTTTTGTCAGGAGCCTGGGTGCTGACCATTTTGCCTGCCTCCCTCACGTGTGTGAGTTACCTGTTCCACATTCTGGCCTGTTACAGGTAAGAACACTTGGAGAGTATTTTGTGTGCCTTTGGCTAGGAATGTGTCTGTCAGGCTTTTCTCAGGGTTCCTCAGCCATAGCTGCAGTGCCAAACGTGGGCCCCGGAAGTGAATACAATGTCCTGGGATAACCGCATCTTTTGGTAGGAGGTGAGGGGGCGGGGAGGGAAGCTATTGATTTGAACTTCTGCACTGAGCTAACATGATGCTTAGAATCTTCATTTGAATTTCACCATAACCCTGAGGGATAAGTTCTTTCATCTCCATTTTTACAGTTGGGAAAGCTGAGACTCAACAACATTAAATCACTTGCCCAGGCAATTAGCAGATGATCAAGTCTTTCTGACCCCAGAGACCTTGTTATTTCCCCCACACTCAGACAACTCTGTTGGATGTCAGATCTGCTGTGCTCTCCAGAACTAATCACACTGGGCCCCTAGCAGGTGAATCTGGCCCAAAAGGACATCAAATAAGATTGAATCAAAGGGACCAGGAGCATCAGTCTCAAGGACAGCAGTGCAGGAGGATGGGTTGGCCTTACATATGTAGTAGCATTTGGATGCAGACATCAGTTGGATGTTAAGTATCCACTGCTCCCATGTCTCTCACTTTCTCCCTCTAAAACTGTCTCTCTCAGCCCAGGGCCGATTTCCAGCTCTCTGGAGCACAGCCTACCTTCACAGCCTCCCTATCTGCCTGACTAAAGGTGGCAGGTCCCCTGCAGATGGCACCCACAGAAGTCTCTCTTAGAATGAAGGGTCCCAGCTCTCCACCAGCCCTGTCTGACTCCCTCTGTCCACTTTCTTCTCCCTGGACCCTGTAGGTAGTCTGAACATAGCTACTTAGCCTGGCCTGCCTGATGGGGGCATATGTCTGTGCCTTCCCTCATTAGTCCACATGTAGCTGGAAAATACTACCGAGACATTTGAGCCCGATCTGGGACACTCTCAATGCAGCGGGGGTTGCACAGATGTGGAGGAGAGCAGCTGAGGGCACCACCAGGAGAAGGCACTGGGGAGAGGAAGCCTGGTTCCTGGCCAGGCTGCCCCTGCCCTCACCTGTCACCCAGGAGTGGTGACCCCTGCCCTGCCTCTTTCTCAGGACAGTGTGGCAGAGGAAACTATGGACGAGAAAGCTCCTTACAAATCGCAGAGCACTAGCACACTGCCCGCATGTCACTTTCTCTTAGCAGTATTCCAGCCTACATAAAGGCACTTTTAAGAAAATATTACCAAGAATATTTGGTGTAAAGGAAGTCTTCCTCCCACTTGGATTCCTAATTTTTGGCTCTGTGCTTAACCACCATTAATTGTTTTCTGTTTCCTTCCAGAAATTTTCTATACACAATGCAAATAGGTGTGCCTTGCGTGTGCGTTGTGGTGTGTGTATTGGTGGAACTACACTCAACGTCAAGGCTGCCAGACGGAAACATAATGAAAGTCATACATGCAATTTTGAAATTTCTAGTAGCCTCTTTTAAGGAAGTAAAGATACAGGCTATATTAATCTTAATAATCTACTTTATTTAACAGAAGATATCCAACATATTTTCATTATTTCAACATGTAATAGACATAAAAATCATTAGTGAGGTATTGGCATTCTTTGTTTCATTCTGAGTCTTTCTAATTTAGTACTCATAAGAACTACAAAACGGCTTGAAAAAAATGCTAGAGAAAGCATGTTAAGAAGGCAAGACCTAAACGTGAATGTGGACTATGAACTAGCGCTATCCAGCTAACCTTGATGTACAGGGTCAAGGACTAACCTACAACATTAGAGAAGGAAGATATAACTTGATGAGGGGTGGGACTGTGAGGGATTATTGCCCCTTTTTGCTTTCCCCTTACGTTGTTAGACGGTTAGGCTATCAACAAATTGGATTTTCTGTTTTCAATTTGTTTTAAATCTTATTACATTAAGTAACATATATTTATCATAGAAAAACTAGGAACATAAAGAAAGCAAAATAAAGAAAATTAAGGCCACACATAATGTCATCTATCCAATTCAGGCACCATCATGAATTGGCAAATATACATTATTTTTACAAATGTACTAAAATTCAAGAGTTTTGAGGCAGCTTGAAAGTTCCCTGCAGGTGCAGGTAATAATAGGAGGCCAGGCTGCAGCTCTCAGGCTGTTTTCCATGGTATCTATTGAGCTCTGACTACGCTCAAAGAGCTGTAGGTATGAACACCGCTTGATTTCCTACTTCTCCTCTAGAAAACACATAAAGAGGCTGTGGGCAGGAGATAAGCACTTTCTCCCTTCGAAGTTCCGTAATCCTGCCTCCTCGCACAGTGTGGTAAGTCTGCACAGTCCTCTCTCTACTGAGGCTAAGCCACGTGCAGAACCTGCTCTGTGGCACCAGGTCCAGGGGCCACCCTAGGGGAGGAAGAGCCCTGAATGGGGAAGCCGGAGTCCTCAAGTCCAGTCCTGCGCTGCTGCTGGGTGACTGAGAACACATCCCTGTCCTTATTGGGCCCTCAGTATCCCCATCTGTAAATGAGGACGATCACAATACCCGCCTCACTGGGTTGGTGGGTGCACTTCACACAAGGATGCTGGACACGTGTGGCAGAAGTAATGAGGGCTTCTGGGACCCCTTTTTCCTTTTAAATCTCAGGTGGCCATTGCAAGGTACTCTGGCTGGCAAATAGCCTACATTCTATGGGGTAAGTGCTGTTATAGTCCCTGGTCACCAGCGGAGCCCTGGCTATGGGTAGGGAGGAGAGGGGTGAGTTGGAAGCAGCCCTGGCTTTTGCCCTTGAGGGCTCAGAGGAGGAACTGACTATCCACACCCAGGGCAGGGCTCAGACACATTCTTGGGGAGCTGACATTGAACTGCTTCTGGCAGGGTGAGAAGGGAGTAAGCTAAAAGCAAGGGAGGCCATGCCAGGCAGAAGGAACTGTGTAGGCAGGCATATATTCAGGGGCCTCTGAAGAGAGGAGGGGAGAGGGTGGAATTCAGGGAGTAGCCCAGGTGTGACTATCAGCTCCCTTGGCCCCCAGGCTACCTCGTCATCCATGTGGTGCAGAGCTTGTGCGGCATGGGGATCGTGTATGGCCTGGTGCTACCTGTCATCCACAACCAGGGCCTGGAGATGCTCCAAGGTCTGGGCATCGGGATGTAAGTTCTGGGTAGGCGTCCTGACACTGCTGTGTCCTGGGCACTGGGCTGTCCTCCCAGCTGCTCCCTGGACCCATGGTCTTGGCTCTGATCCAGGGATGGGTCATCATAGCAACTTGCAGGGAAGGGAAACTTAACAGTTTGCAAAAGTCTGCCTTTCCGTTCCATGCTGCACTCACAACTGTGTGTGGGGGGGATACACATATGTCCATTTTCCAGCCAGGAAAGTTGAGGTGTGGGGAGTTAAAGCGAGAGGCAAGATGGTATGATGGAAGGAAGCAGGGAACCCGGGTAAGCTTTTGGGTCTCCTGTGTGACTCAGGGTAAGTTACTTACCATTTCTGGGCCTCTGCTTACACGCCTGGAGACAGTGAATGCTGGAGTCCCTGAGCAGTTACTGTGTGCCTTTTCCCATCAGGCCCGTGCACATGGTGCCTGTGCTGCCCTCCCTTCTGCAGACCAGGGAACAGAGGCACAGGGAGACTGAGAATTTTGTCCAAGGAGTGGGGGAGACTCAGGATCTGTGATTCTGGGGCACACCCTGGTCCTTTTCACTCTCTCACAGCCTTGTCAGGTTTTTTTTATAAAAACAACCATTCCTTTCTTTGCTCAACTTGTTAAACCACTCGCCTAGCTGCCACTCTGATGAAATATAACCACAGGGAAATCCTTGAGTAATGGATTTACTCCAGGATTTTACTCCCCTGTGGTCTCAGGAAAGTCACCTCCCCTCTGTGAGCCTCAATTTTCTTACCCGCGTAGTGGGGGTGGGAATGCTCGGTGAACACAAACCAAAGCCTGTGCTCCCGCTGTTGGCCGAGTGTCAGCGCCTCTCACCTCTCTGTCGCTGAGCATCAGAGAAGGGTCTGGAGGAGTGGAAAGGCCACCTCTGGACAGTCCCACCCGTGTTTCAGCCTCACCATATCCATTGTCGTGGGTCTCATGGTCGTGCAGGAGAGGATCGCTGCCAGCTTCTTTCTCCAGCCCAAGCTGGGCACAGCTGATAAGCAGAAACCCTTGGCTCTGAACAACAGGTGAGGGTGAGGGAGGGAACTAGGGGATTGTATGGCTTTGGCTTTGGTGGTCTTCCAGCCCTTCCCCTTCACCTTGGTGGGTTCCTGGGCAGCTGTCCACTTTCTACAAGGGTGTGACACAGTGGGCCAGGGGTGGGCCCTGGGGTCAGATTGTATGGGCCAGGTCCTGGCTCTGTCCCCTGATCCGTGTGGCCTTGTGGGAGCTTCCTGAACACTTATAAAGCTCAGTTTCCCCATTTATAATTAATTGTGCATACCTCAAAGAGGTGTTGTGGGGGTGAAATGTGTTAAAAAATGAACTTTGAACAATAGTGCTTGGCACATCCTTTCTAATTCATTCATTTAAAGCCATCCACTCATTGAGGGACCAACATGGGTGCTCCAGGTAAAGAGATAATCCCAATACAACCTGCCTGTGAGATGCTCAGTGCACTCGAACAGACAGACAGGTAGACAAGGACAGAGGACTCTGGCGGGTGCAAAAGGGTTACAAGAGAAACCTGAACAATGGAGGAAGAGGGACAGGGTGGCGGAGGAGAGGTAAGGATATTGGTTTCACCTTGTATGGGATACTTGGGCTAAGATCAGAGGATGGTAGGATTTCTGCCTGTAGAAAGGAGGCAAGGGCATGGCTGAAGGCCAGCACAGCAAGGATGAAGACTGGTAGCCACAAAAGGGCAGAGTGAGTCAGGAAAAAAGTGAGAATCTCAAATAGCTGTCATGCATTGGCCTTAGACACTAAGGGGAGGTGACACAAAGTGACAAGACCAGAAAGCCCCTTTCTCAGAGGAGCCCTGGAACTCAGCATGCAAAGTGTGGGCTTTATCCTAGAGGCAACAGGAAACCACATGATCAGGTGATCCTTCGGGAAGTTTCGTCTGGAAGACTTTAGAACAGCTCCAACTGTGAGCAGGCCCCTTTTGCAACAGTGGGAGAGCCACCTCCCTCTGTACGGCCACTGAACCAACTGCAGGCCCATGAGATTTCTTATCCTGCTGGGTTCCTCAAACCCCATGCATCAATGAAACAGAGTCCCCAATAACCCCTGGCCTACACTGTGCTCAGTGTCCTCCATGTTGGGCCTGCACCAGTCCTTACACCAGTGTTGTGACTGGGAGCATTAGCTCCCCTTATGGCGTGAGGTTGCAAAGCTATGAACTGGAAGTTGCAGAATTTGATTCTAGATCCCACCTGCCTGGGCACCTGGCCCTAGTGAAGGGGGCTGTCTCAGCTGGCTTCTGTCTGCAGGAGAGCGTTCCACAACTTCAACTATTTCCTGTTCTTCTACAACGTGCTGCTGGGCCTGGGCGCCTGCCTCTCCAGGCTGTTCATCAGCTGCATCCTGGGCACGTGGCTCATCGCACGCATTGACAGGACCATCATGCAGAGCGGCTACGAGGCAGCAGACATGGGTGAGCGTCCACACCCTCAGGGGCAGGCCAGTCTTGCACCCTGTGGCAGCTACCAGGCCTGGAGCTCAGACCCTTGGCTTATGCTCAGAGCTTATCTTCTGATGGAGGCCATAAAACTTATGCTACCCACTGCTCAGAAGGAAGTTTAAGGCTATTAAATGCCTATAGGCCTTACAGGAGGGCTGTCAGAGATAGCAGAAGTCTATCTAAACAGATTAATTTAGGAGTGTACGGATCTGACCATTTTGAGAAAGAACACATCTCAGAATTATTAGCATTGTTAGTTGCAAACTTTGTTAAGAAAATGTTCTGTTCAGTTGAAATACTCCAAAATCAAAGCCCTTTGTGAGGCAGTGAGAGTAGTTTTCTTTCTACTTCTGGCTCACAATCATCCTTCACTCACCACCCAATAAATGTACTGATGCCTTCTCAGTATTAGTCAGGGCTGCTCCCAGCTCCTGGGAGCTTTGAGTTCCCATAATATGAACAGATTAGAATATGATTTCTGAGAATCTTTCCAGATGCTTGGCAGAGACTTGGGGACCACTGGGGAACAAACTGGCTCTGCAGTTATATTATAAAGTACAAACCAGGCGGGTTGGGCGGTGCTGCCTGGCTTGACCGGCCTCTGGATTTCAGGGTTCGGCGCATGGATCGGCATGCTCTATGTGGACCATTATCACACCAACCCGGTGCTTGTCAGCTTTTGTCACATCCTAATCACAGACCACAGGGAGAGGAAGCTGCAGCAGACCATTAAGTACCTAAATCCATCCACAGGTAAAGACTCTGTCTGAACCTACACTGGGTTTAGATGGCAGAAAATAAACACCCTTAGGTTCCCTGGGGTCTCTGAGATGCCCCAGCTTCCATTTTCCTGCCACCCTTTCTCCATACTCCATGACCAGATGCCCTTCTACTGGGGAGCTTAGGAGGCTTAGCTCTCAGTCAGCCCGGCTGGGGGACCTGCTCAGGCCTTGGGTCACCGTCCTGCTACCCAGCCTCCTCCCTTGCCCAGAAATGAGCTCTGGTTCTGTTAGCAGAATCCTCTATTTCCCAGTTGTTTGAGACTCCAACCCGAGTCCCAAGCTATGTGACGGATGCCCTGGCCTAAGTTCTGAGTATTCTGCCCTGCTGCTCACCACAAGCTCTCCGAGGCTCTCCTCTATCTTCAGGGTACAGACCGTGTTCACTGCTATTCCCACTATGGGTGGACACCCAGGTCTGAGGGAAAACTCACATCCCTCCAACCTCCCTCACCTTCCCAGGAGTCCAGCTCCTTCTGCCACACCTCACGCCTTCCAGGCAGATCTTCCCAACGCCTTGGAGAACAGCAGAGGCAAGCTGCCCTCTCCCTGATTCCCCTCCAGTCTGTCTGCTCTAATCCTCTCTTAGGTCCACGCATCTCAGCCAGGTCCAGGACAAGGTGGCTTCTGTTGCAGACCCTGATGAATAATCCCAGACTCGTCACACTCAGAAAACCAAAATCAGGGCATGGCTCCCAGGAGTTTACCCAGATTCTGCTAAATTGCTCAGAGTGCTGACACCAGCCCCCAACTTCTGCTCCAAGGCCAGACCAGGATGTCTGCCTCCCAGAGAAGACTAAGAGCTAAGTCTAGCTGACAGCTACCCCTACAATGAGATGGGATGGTGCAGCCCTGTCCACTGAGATGGCAGAGAACATTGTCTACTCATGGGATGGTCACCTGGGCTGAGGGATGAAGTCTCAGGGTTGTTTCACTTCTTTGGTAAAATCGATCAAAAACTAAAGAAATGTCTGTCGAACAAACTTTGCCCATTAACAACTTCCAGTCTTCCAGACTCCAGTCAGCAGCCTTGGGGAGTCACATGTTAAGAACCACTTAGTTTACATACAAGGCAGAACTTTGTACCACTGAGGAAGGTGGTATAATGTCTGTATCAGAATAGTCTAACCATTAGGTCCTCTTTTCTCTGGCACCGAGCATAGCTTTCAGTCCCACAGGGTCCTCACTGCTTTCTTCTTTCTTGACTATATCGTAGGTAGGCAAGGAGGACCTGCATGATCCCAGCCCTCAGTCTGATAGGACAAGCAGGCACACCTTGAGCTCTCTCTCCCAGGCCCTGGTATGGGAATGGGCAGAGCTGACCTGGGCCTTGGTCACAAAAGAGACACAGAGATTCTCTCTGACAAAGGTTGGGTCACTGGGAAAGTCACTTGTCTGAGATTACAGACAGGGTAGACAGGCATTCTGGGTGGGGAACAACAAGAACAAAGTTATGTGAGTGGATGAACCCCAAGATGTTTGGAGAGGGAGAACCATGTGACAGGTGGAGGTTCAGCGTGCTGGAGAGACCCAAATCCCAGGTGGGATGCTTGGATATTTGACCCTGTGTAGGGCCAAGTACTTACCCAAATTTTTCATGCTGAAGCATAAGGACCTGTCCCAGAACCTGTGCAAAATCCATCCAAAATTCCTGATGAGGCCTGTGCAAGTGTTATAAGGGCCCATCAACAGGGCAGGGGGGACTCTCTAGCCACCTCATGAGTCCCAGAGTGTAGAATAGAGCACAGGGTTAGAAGTGCACCGAGTGATCTGGGCAAAATCCAAGAATCACTGCTGGCCATGAGTACTAAAAACAATACTCGCTGGACACAGCATACTGTCCCAGCCCTAAGTCATATATTAACTGTGATAAGATTGGGGCAAGACAGAAGTGCGGTAAACAGATGTGTTAGGAGTTCAATCCTGCAGTTAAAGAAAACTACTTGTTTTTTAACCTTTACTCTCTCTTTGAACCTTTCTGCTATGCTGCCTGAGATTTTAATGAAAGCCAGTGAAGAATGTTGGAGGGGGCCGCACCCTTGTTGCTCCTTGTGGAGTACCTGCTGTGTTGGCCTCCCCAGTGCAAACTGACTGAGTAGGTGTTATTCATTTGCATCAAGTCACACACACACCAGAGTAATTTTAATTTGGCTGATAATTAAACATGTCTTATAAACCCAGTTCTATCGTGAGGTGTCTTTGCTGATGTTGTCTCTTTTAGCCTAATCTCCACAACTAAGACTTGCCGTTCTGCTTGTAGAAACTTAAAAACTTAGAAAACTTAGTTCATACGTATGAATGTCTTAAGCTAGTGTCTGACATATCCTCAACTCTCAATAAATATCAGTTACTGTTATTTGTCATAACTCTTTGTGAATGATCTGATTAATGTCTACTCACCCCTCAATTAGGTATCAGCTCCATGAAGAAAGATTTTGTTCGAGCACACACCTGAAATATAACAGAATATTGGAATAAATAAAATTGAGGCAAAATGACGGCAAAAATGAAGAAATCTTTTGACAATGAATTTGCTTACCTAAATCAATCATCATGGTTTGAATGAGTATTAAGTTAATACCCATGGGAAGCCCATGGCGAAATGGAAAGGCTAACATGTGAACAGCTTTCAGTGATCTAACCCTCTACATGTAACATGGGCTTGTACGAAGTTGTCTGGGACAGACAAGGTGGACACAGTTATAATATTATATAGTGGAGTCAAAGCACTAATCAGAATTATCTAATCTACAGAGACCTGTGGTTTTAGCTAGTTGATTATGATGTATCTAGAGGAGAAATAGGAACCTGGAAAAGGAAATTACTAATTCTGCCTGTGTAAAGTTAAAGAAGACTTCTCAGAATAAGGGGTAGTGGGCTGGAATCTGCAGGTGTGACGCGGGGCATTTCTCCCATGTGTTGGGTGAAGGGCAAGGCATGCCAGCTCTGAAGTTCTGTGTTCTGGGAGTTTGGAGATCATGCTAGATGGAGACATCATGAAGAAACTTTATTTCAGGGTCATTAGGTCTCTTGTTTTCAGGGATTAAAATGAGGTAGCCATATAGTATGTTAAGAGAAATAGGCACTATTGACTTTACTTGGGACATACACCCACTAGCCCTCTTTGCTTCAAGATTTATCAGTAGACTTATAGACTGGCAGGCCCTAAATAGTGAGTTACAAAGTGGGATCTATGAGAAAGTATGCTGTACTCCAAATCACTGCAGACTGTTCCCAATTTATACAGACAGAAATCTAGGGGAATTGTATGGAAAAGGGCATTAAGGGTGTGTGATAATGGTGGAAGGAAGACAAAGTTGGATCAGGTTGTACTTATTGTTATGTACAAGTCACTGCTGTATTTCCAGGACTTACAAAGGGCTCTAACAGCTGGTTAGATGAAACACAGGCCAGAAGGGATCCACACTAAATGCAGTTGAACTGCCTTGGTATGCGTAGAGGGTATCCACAGGCTTAGTGAGATTGGAATGTTAGAGTGGATTGATCATGATGACTTGTTCCCTTCCCACCCGCTGTTCCAGAAGATAAATCCTTCACCACAACTGTGAGTGATAACTTCATGAGGGGCCCTTAGAGTCTTTGAAGATGCTCTATAGTTTCTTTTCTCTGTAAGTTAGAAATTACAATGGGAACTGCTGTCACTGGACTGGGATTCTTATATGCAATGGGGTCAATTAGATCCAAGGGATGACAGGGACAATGGCACTTAATCCTCAGAGACAAGGTGGGCACAGTTATAATATTGCATAGTGGAGTCAAAGCACTAATCAGAATTGTCTAATCTACAGAGACCTGTGGTTTTAGCTAGTTGATTATGGTGTATCTAGAGGAGAAATAGGTCCAGTCTAGTCATTTTGACTTGATCTATATGCATTGAATAGTTCTAGGTCAAGTGTACAAAACTCTAACTTGAATCTTCAAAATAGACTATCCTGGTCCTTCAATTCCCAGGCTTGAGCCATTTTAATACACAGAACACCTTGAATGAAGAGGAGGATGAGTCTCCTTGAGAAAGGACCTAGCTACACCACAAAAAAAATTGTACTGTTAACCTTTCACCCACCATTCTCCAAAGGGGCCTACCACCTTTTTACTACAGTGGTTATACATTGGAGAAAAGGAAATAATCAGAGTTTCAAGGATTACTGGACACTAGTTCTGAACTGACACAAACTCAGGAGACTAAAAATGTTACTATGTTCTACCAGTCACAATAGGGGCTTATGGAGTTCAGGTGATCACAGGAGTTTAGCTCAGGCCTATTTCACAATAGTTCTAGTGCAGTGGTTCTCAATCTATGGGTTGTGACCCACAGAAAATGTATTAAAGGGTTACAGCATTAGGAAAGTTGAGAATCACTGTCTAGTGGGCTGAAACCACTCGCGGTTTTTTCTCCAGATTCCAAGATGTATAATTGGAATAGACGGGCTTAGCAACTGGCACCATCCCCACATAGGTTCCCTGACCTTGTGGAATAAAGGCTACTATAGTAGTAAAGCCAAGTGGAAGCCACCAGAATTACCTTTACCTAGGAAAAGAGTAAACCAAAAGCAAAGCTACCTTCCTGGAGGTAGAGATTCGCATCACCATCAGGGACATGAAGGATGCAGGGGTGATGAATCCTACCACATATCCATTCAGCTCATCTTTTGGCCTGTGCAGAAAACAGATGGGTCTTAGAGAATGATGGTGGATTATCATACAGATGAGCAAGTGGCGACTCCATTTGCAGCTGGTATACCAGATGTTGTTTTCTATTTGAGCAAATTGATCCCTACCCTGATATCTATGCAGCTATTGATCTGGAAAATGTTTTTTCCTCCGTGTGTGTTAGGAAGAACACCAGGACCAGTTTGCTTTCCATTGGAAAGGCCAGCAAAACACTACCTTGGGGTATTTCAACTCTCCTACCTGATGTCATCATTTTAGTTCACAGGGACCTTGTTTGCTTTGCCCTTCTGCAAGGCACAAAAGTGTTGTATTACCTTGAAGACATTATACTGATTAGACACAGTGAGCAATGAGAAGCGCTATTCTTCTTGATAAAGTCTTTAGTAGTCCTTTTGTTAAAACATCAGCATGTCAGAGGTGGGGAATAAATCTGATGAAAACTGAGGATCTCCCCACCCTAGTGAAATTCCTAGGAATTTGGTGGTGTGGAGCATGTTGAGATATGACTTTTGAGGTGAAGGATAAGTGGTTGCCCCTGACTCTTCCTAAAAAGAGGCATTGCAGCACACTTTGTACTGGGGGACAACATATTCCTGATTTCAGCGCATTACTCCAGTTCATATAGAAAGTGATCACAACGGTGCTGATTTCAAGTGGGCCCCAGAAGAGGAGAAGGTTCTGCAAGAGGTCCAGGCTCCCATGTCGGCTGTTCTGCCACTGGGGTGTAAACCAGTAGATCCAATAGTGCTTGAAGTGTCAGTGGCATCTGGAGTTGTTAGGGGCTGTTACAGGACCTTATAGGTGACTCACATTGCCAACACAAGATTTTGAAGCCAAACCCTGCCATCCCCTGCAGATTACTACCCTCCTTTTGAGAAGCAGCTTTTGGCCCACTACTGGGCCTCAGTAGGCGCTGAATATTTAACTCTGGGCAACTTGGTTGCTCAGCATGAACTGGGAGTTACCTTACCCACCAAGCCATGAGGTTTGTTGTGCACAGCAGCAGTCTATCCTCAGATGGATGTGGCATATGTGAGGACAGGCACAGCAGACCCTGGTGGTACAGTTAAGTTACCTGAGGATATGGCCCAAATGTCCATGTCTCCACTCTTTCTGTATCACTGTTCTTCCAGATCACACCTATGACTTTGTGGGTCATCAGTTGACTGAAGAAAAGAAAATCTGGGTCTAGTGTTTATGGCTCCACATGATGTGTAGGCCCTACCGTAAAGGGACAGCTGCAGTTCTGCAGTGCCTTTGTGGGACATCCTTACCAGAAAACAGAAGACACACCCTCTGAGTGGGAAGAACTTTGAGCATTGCATATGGCTGTCCATTTTCCTTCCAAGGAAAATGACCAGAGACATGACTCTATTCCAATTCATAGAGCAATGAGTTGGCTGCATGATCAGGAACTTGGAGTGAACATGATTATAAAATTGGTAACAAGGAGGTGTGAGGAAGAAGCAGACCTTTCTGAATGGGCAAAAAAATGGTGAACACATCAGTGTCCCATGTGAATGCTTGTCAAAGAGTGACCACACAGAGGAGGAGCTTAATAATCACTTATATAAGATGAACCATTCTGTGGGTGCCAGTTGGCCTCTTTTCCCAGCCACTCCTATCAACACTCATGGGGCTCATAAATAAAGTGGCCACAATGGCAGGGATGGAGGCTCTGCTTGGGTCAGTAACATGGACTTCCAGGCATAAGGACTGACCTGGCCTCCACCACTGCTAAGCACCCAAATTTCTGCAGCAGAAACCAAGACAGAGTCCCCCCATACGGCACCATTCTCCAGGATGATTGCACAGCTACAGAGAGGGTGCACAGCATGACTTCTACCATGAAAGAGGCAGCAGTTTGCTCTTCCAGGGAGCAGATTTGCCTTCACTGCATGTAATGCTTCTGTGCTTACCACCTGTAAACTCACAGAGACCTAGCCATTGTCATGAAATTCCCAGCATTGCCTCTGGCCAAGGAACACACATGATGGCAAATGAAATGGAGCCCATGTCCATGGCACTCACTGATCTTATCCACCATCCTAAGGCTTTTGAAAACTCAATGGTTATGTCACCTAGGTTGTCATTGCCACTGGTCAGGGTCCAGGACTGGTTGGTCTCCGGCCCTGACTTATCTAGGTTCCAGACATGGACTGCTATGCTACCTTGCTCAGGAACAATTGCTCTTAGGTGCCTGAGGGCTATTTACCTTAGCAGAAGGGGGAGAGAGAGAGAGTCTTTGGGGTGAAGTAGTCTTAGAATAGATCTTAGTCTTTAGCAGAGCTTAGTAAGCTTCAGCAGAGAGACTCCGTGCTGGCGTTCCGCAGGCAGGAGAGGAGACAGAGTCAGAGTAAGCAGGTCGGTGATAGAATGCGAGCTCCTGACTGCCTTCTCCTCCAGCCTGATATAAGGCTGATCTCATGCTTCTCAATACCACAGATATAGAGACTGTCAGTTCACTAATGCTCTCATCTCGGGAGCTCTCTGATGCTTGTTGGGAGACCTAAATCCCTCCCCATGCCTTTTCACCAAGGCGTTCCATTATTGAGCCATACAGGTGTTTCCTTATAACTCTCACTCCTCCTAGCCATAGGCTTATGGGCCGCTACACTAGGTGACAGTACCTTTCAGGCCTGGGGCAATGCTCTCCAGGAAGCTGTACATACACTAAATCAGCATACGTTATATGGCACTGTTTTTCCCTTAGCTGGGATTCACTAGTGGGAATGTAAAGTGGCAATGGGAATGACAGCATTCACTATTACCATAATTACTGCTAGTGAGCTACGAGCATGTTTGTTTTATGTCCCTGGGACCTTAAACTCTGCTTCTCTAGAAATCTTTGTTTTAAATGTAGGAGTGCTTCCTTCAGGAGACACAAGAATCCCACTAAACCAGAAATTTAAATGAACACCCAGGTTTTATGGGCTTGCAAGGCCCCACCTAACTGAGCTTGTTCATGTACAGTGTACGAAAGGCTCTGTCTGCTCTTGAGCTTGGTTCTATGTGGTCCCCCCCAACCAACCTCTGCTGGTTTTTGGTGCCCCATGTCCCCCTGAGACCTCGTGGTTACCCCCAGTGTATTCAGGCCACAGGGTACTGGACCCAAGGGGCCTAGAGAGGAGAAAACCACTTTCCCATTGCTCTACCACTTCGGAGTATGTTGCCAAATTTTTGAATCCAACAATTTTGTCATATTATGACTTAGCCTGAACATGTTTTCATCCATTTAAAGTTAATCACTATTTCTTTTTCTGTGAATCAAGGGTTAATATCTTTTGCCAAGTTTTCTACTTTTAATTTCTAGGAGCCTGTTATATATTGGGGATGTGAGCTTGGTGATATGAGTTGCAAATATGTAGTCCTCGTTTATAATTTCTTCTTTTTATATTACGGTGTTACCCTTTTGGTTGTTGTTTTGTTTTTTCTGGATTTTTTGTGTGTTTTGATTTTTGCTATTTATTATTACTAAGATGTTTCTCCTCAAGATGATCAACAAATTCATGCAATCGCTATAGAGTATCTCATCAGTTATCTCTGGATGTTTCTGACAGCCCTGGGGTATTCCCTTGTGCAGAGAAGAAAAGGGCATTTAAAGAGGTAGTTGATAGAGTTTTACTACTCCACAAGTGCGCTCCCATTGTTGAGCGACTCGCCTTCCCTAGGAAGGCAAGCGTGGGCGGGGCCATCGCGGCTCCGCCCCTCAGTGTTGCCTTGGAGACCATGCGTGTCTGGCTGCAGTTGCTACTGGACTGGTCCCTGCTGACTTGAGAGGTGCTTTGTGCCTGACCGAGTGCGGGCAGGCCGGGCGTAGGGTCTCCCAACAATCCTCTGGGCTCTGGGATCGTCCAGGAGTCCTTGGGTGACCAGGGAAGAGCGCGACCAGAATCCGGCTACTCCCTTTGGCCCTTTCACCCTCCCTGCATGTGTTCCCTGGAAGGTGGGGTAGGCTCCTAGACCCCAGTTCCGCTTCGAGTTGGGATTCCAATCCCAGCTGACCCTTTGGGCGTCCTGACTTTTCCCAGAAGAATTTGGCAGAGCGAAGCACAAACAATAATCCTGTATTATTGGCGTCCCCAAAATCCCTCTCGGATTTGCGCCCTGCGCAACCAAACTCACCCGAGAGTTTGTGTCTCCTCGGAGGTTAGTTTTATCAACTTTCTGTCTCCCTCCCTCTGCGTTTTGTTTAAAATTGTAACCCTGAGCCGGCGTGAGGAGCTTCCCGCTGTCCCCCAAGTAGAGGGTCCCGCCTGGGTGGAGTGGAGTGCCGCCATTGGGGCCAATTGTCATTGTGCCAGGACCTGCGCTTGGGGCGGACGTTCGTTTCCCAACCCTTGGGATTGGTTTGAGATCCGGGCAGGAATTGAGACCAAACTCCAGACGCGTCTCCCGGACAACCGCTTCGCTGCAGGGGCCTCCAGCCAGCTGCCAGGATGTCGTCGGTGGGGAAGGTGACCCGGGTTCAGAATGGAAATGTCTACCAGCAGATCTTCGAGGCGGAGGTAAGGCCCGCCGCTTGTCCCCATTTTCTCTGCCCCGGTTTTCTGCTTCCCCCATCCCTCCTAACTCAGTCCCTCCTCTTCCAGGTCTGGGAATCTAATGAAATAAAGGCTTTGACATTATTCTGTTTTAAAAATAATTCTCATTGGTTCTTTAAATGTACAGATACAGAATTAGAATGTCTATTTTTGAAAATTAGAAAACTTAAATTAAAAATTTTAAATTACTCCGAAATAGCCTAGATGAAGAATTGGGTGCCCTGTGTATTTTCCCCACACATAGAAGTGTTTCTAATTTTCCTATTTAAAAAATTGTTTCTATTCTATACTAATGATCTGAAACCTGCTTTTTCTCTTTAATGGCATCTCACATATCCTTTCCCATGCCCGTAGGCATCCATACACTTCAGGATGCTTAGTGGCTGCCTGCTTGTTGATCTAAGGC
Organism: Galagoides demidoff; assembly: GCA_963574575.1. Taxonomy (NCBI): domain Eukaryota; kingdom Metazoa; phylum Chordata; class Mammalia; order Primates; family Galagidae; genus Galagoides; species Galagoides demidoff. The sequence goes on from CAUYQV010132285.1 coordinate 23,967, forward strand.
TCCCAGAACTGTATTAAAGTTAAGCCTTCTTTAATTGTTGAAACTGTCCTTGCTAAAGCATTGTGCAGACAAAATGAGATTGTAAAAGAAACACACAAATAGGAACACATCCTTTGAAGTTCTGTACTGCTTATTTAAAGAGATTTTCATTCCTAATTTGAGTCTTAAATAATGCTCTCTGGAGAACCTTGGGAAATTACAAAAGAAGTATGAGAAAACAAACAATTAAATTTCTCACACGGATCCTGCTCCCTGTAAGCAATAGGCCATTCTTAATGATGGGCATGCTTCTTCTAGGTCATTTTTTTATGCTTCTAAAGTTTTGAGATCATACTGTATAATTTTGGTTATAATTTTTATTTTACGTTTTAAATTGATACATTTAGCTATATATCATCTCATAAGCATTTCCTCATGTCATAAAAATTTTATTCTTTGTAAGTATCATCTTTCGTAAATGTCTAACATTCTATCTAAGGGACATACCATGTTGACTCAACCAATCCTCTGCTATTGGTCCATTCCTTTTCCCAAATCTTTTTCCTTATAAAAAAAAAAAGGTCAAAGCTGGGTGCAGTGACACATGCTTGTCACTCTAGTTTACTCAGGAGGCTGAAGTGAGAGGATGCTTTGAGCCCAGGAGTTTGAGACCAGCCTGGGCAATATAGCAAGATCCCATCTCAAATAAATAAATAACCATAAAAATATAATTTTAATAAGGCTGATGTACATCTTTGTCTTCATTAAAGTTTCTTTAAAAAAATGTCTTCCTGGAAGGGGTTTAATGACTGCTGTAGAGGAGGAGACCCCTCCTGCAGGGGGTGCTCACTGGGGTTGAAGGGTTCTCTGCAAAGTATCTTACTAGTGGCAGGTTCCCAGATGTCTGTCTAAGACAGGCAGAGTCAGCCTGAGGGCAATCGGGAACTAGCAGCTCTGGCCACCTCCTCACTCCTGGTCTTCCCTGGATTCAGGTGCAGCTAATCCAGTCCCTGGCAGTCACCAGGCAGCGGGCTGCAGAGCATTCTGTGACCCTAAAGAGTGGTAAGATGCCCATGATGAAGAAGACGGAGATTCCTAATGGAGAGATGATGACTCCTCGGCAGCGGAAGTGGGCGCACAGCCTCCCCAATGACTGGACCACAGAAAACCCTGTTCTTTACAGGCAAGTCATGCTGTCCAGACCCCCCCCCCACACCCCCACACACACGACTGGGGTGCCGTAGAGTCTCCCAAAACTCAATAAAACCTCCCACAAGATGAGTGCCAGGTAGGAATGAAATCTCCCCTAAAATACGGAGGTAATCATACATTATCTACTTTGCAGGTTAGCTTCTTTCTCTCTCCCATTCCCTCCTCCAGTGATTGTTGATTGTTGCCTAAGGCCAAGCACTGGCTATGGCAGTAGTTCTCTACCTGTGGGTCTCGACCCCTTTGTAACAATGAAAATATATCCTGCATATCAGATATTTACATTACGATTCATAGCAGTAGCAAAATTACAGTTATGAAGTAGCAACGAAAGTAATTTTATGGTTGGGGGTCACCACAACATGAGGAACTGTATTAAAGGGTCACGGCATTAGGAAGGTTGAGAAGCACTGGGCTATGGGATCCCACCCATATGGATCCATCTTGAAAGGAAATAACTAATCATGTCCCCCCTAATGATGGGAAGGCTCTGACTCAGAGGACAGGGGCTATGGGACAGAAGTCAGGAAAGCTCTTGGGAGGGGCCTTAGCTGAGACCAGAGTGTGAGGGAGGGCAAGGATAAGGGCAGAGCTCAGAGAAGGACAATCTTGGCCCATTCCTGGAAGCTGAAGGTCAGTAGGCCTGGAGAGAAGGCAGGAGATGGGACTGGGAGAGGCCTCCCAGGCCAGTCAGTGTTTTGGAGTTTACTGCCATGAGCAGCTGATTTGCATTATTAAAGCCCCGTGGGCAGCTCTGTGCAGAATTTGGGGGGGACTGCAAGAAGAGGCAGGGAGGCCAAGGTGGAGGTTGCTGCAGTTGTCCTGGCTGTAATAGGGAAAGTAGGAGTGGACTTTCAGTGTCTTTTGGAGGCAGAACCCACAGGACCCAGTGATGGACTTGATGGGAGGAGAAGGCCCCCCAGGACTCTGGGTCTCTGGCCAGAGTGCTGGGTGGACAGTGGGGGTACCATTCCCTGAGGTGGGAGCAGGTGGGGTGGGGCAAGGAGATCAGGAGTTCCTTGTGAACCTCCAAGTTCAGAAGCTAAACTTGAGGTTTCTAAGCATACTATTTCAGTTTGCTGAGCTCAGACCCTCGGCTAGGGAAAAAAGGCAAAGAAAAGGATCTTTCTCCCAGGATTGTTGGGAACATAAAGCAGGAGCTGGACTTTCTTTGGGCTCTTCAGAGTCTGCACAAGCTGTAAACCCCTCACTAACCCAGGACTCTGAGGTGGGAAGTCAGGCTTCCCCTACCTGCCTTTGTGGTCCCTTTTATCCTCTTTGGGTGGGGGTTGACAGACCCAGTTCTGGGTTCAGGTCTCTGCCCTGACCTGACCTTTGAATTCTCCTAGGGAAACCACCGCAGAGGCTTCTCAGTACCCTTAACTACCTACAGATGGGCAAATCCACTGGCCCACCCAAGCCCAGACTTGAGGTCAGCATTCTCCAGCCTATATCCTCCTACCTGATGCCCCAGAGGCATAGGTAGCTGGGGTCTGTCTAAGTTCCAGCCCACCTCTTAGAAGGGCAGTGCGACCTGTTCTCATCCAGGCTGGAGGTCTCCCAGCATCTCCCTGTGGCTCCTGGAGTCGCTTAGACCCATAGGACAGTGTTTTGGAAAGGCACTTCTCATGGGGGGGGGCAGTGCAGGTGCTGTGCTGTGCTGTGCTGTGCTGACTTCCTGGGACAGACAGACAAGCCCTGCTCTGTGCTGGATGCAGAAACAGAGCACAGCTCCCTGTGACCTGAGGCAGGAGCAGGGATGTGTTTGTGACCTACTAGGCCCTGCTGCCCCCAAATGGCTGGGGTCACTAACTTGGTATTCAGAGTCTCTTGGGTTAACTGTTTCCTACCCCTGAGAAGTATTTCCCTTCCTACCTCCCTCTTCTACCCACAGCCTCTGTGCCTTCACTTTCCCCCAACCAGCCGAAGGCTACAGGCTCACCCTCCTCAGTCCCCATCCTCTTCCTACCTAGCAGAACTCCCACCCAGCTTTCTGAGTCCTACACAAGCCATAAAAGCTGGACAAAATTGCATCCCATGGGAGAGGGACACTCCCAGATGCAGCACCCCCAGCGCACCTGGACCCTCTGGGCAGCCTGGACACTCGCAGCAGCTCTCCTGACCTGCCATCCACTCCCAGCACCTCTTCCCACTGCAGTCCCTGCCCTGTTCTCCCATCCTCCCCTATTACTGAGGAAGAGAGGTGATAGGCAGGACTTCCTGCTCTCCTGGCTGCATCAGTATCTCCCAGGGCTGGGGAAAAGCCAGATGCTACCTTGACTTCCTGGCATTATCCCAGCCCCTTCAGCCTTCTCCACCTCCCTCTACAGGGAACCCTTCCTCAAACTCCACCTCACTGCCCCTTCCTACCTCTACCTCATCCTGGTGCGCAAGCCTCTCCCCTCTGGAAAGGGAAGTCTGCCTCTGCCACTGTCCTCTTTCTATCACACACTGTCTCTGCCTCCCCACCCTTTCCTTGATTGAGGTCAGGTGTCTTTAGAAAAGTCTTTGCTCTCCCTACTGCTTGTCAGCCCTTGGGAGTCCAGCTCCTAACCGCCCCAGCTGCTCTTGCTGAGGCCACCTGAGGGTTCTGTCAACTGTGCTCCATAGGGAATTCCAGGCTCTGGGACTCCCCACACAGCATAGTCCCTGGAACTCCTGTTCCTCTTTCTCTGCTCCCCTTTGTGGGTCAGTGCTCTCAGGCCTGCCCTGGCTATGGGGGCCAGCCTCCTCTAGACACTCTGGGGAGCTACCAGAGGCCAGACTGGCCTAACCAGCAGCAGGGCCAGGGTACCCAGTCTTCCTTAGGTCGCACATCATAGGGTTCAGGTGCTTGAAATTCAGCCAGCCAAGGCCAGTCTGGGGCCCCTGGGTGGGTGGAGATAAGCTTAGGGTAAGGGGTAGATGACCACAGTATAAACAAAGACCCCAATTCCCCAGGCAAGCAGCCCAGAAGCCAGAGCTGACAACAGTTCTCATTGTCCTGTGGGCTCCTACTGGCTACCCTGGGCCAGGGGCATTTAGAATGACAAGGCCTGAAAGACCCACCTCTAGATGGTTGGCCTGGGCCCCATCAGCCACAGCCCAGTCCCTGTAGTCCCCTTTCCTGCTGGGTGGGTCTACAGATAGGACTAAATGAGAAGTTGGCTGGAAAGTGCTAGACACACAGGGGCCTGAGGAATGGCAGCAGTCATTGAGAACTGTGGATTTCTGTGGTGCTTGCCCCATAGATGGTGTCTTCATGAGTTTATATTTCAAAGCTAATGTCACAGCCACCCCTCTGGCCCACCTGCTGAGATAGTTTGTCCTGGGATCCCAGCTTTTACCTCCCTCACCCAAACCCCATGGACCTTGGAGTCAAAAGGTGGTTCTTGACATCTCCGCTGTCTTCATACAGTGGTTCCTCTAAGCCCCCACTCCTTCCTTCCTGGAAAATGGGGTTACCCCAGCTGCCTAGCAGGATGGGCTGCTGAAGGAGCAGATGAGGTTTCGTGTTGGGAGTGCAGCCCGGCCTGGCTCTTCAGGGTCCTCAAGCCTTTCTGATCTGTTTCCCCAGGGAGACCATGGCCCATTCCCACCCTTGGTGTACCACCAGAGCCACAGCAGACTTCCTGAGGGTGGACACCCAACAACTTCTTATCCAGGGAGCCACAGCACCTGTTGGCAGGAGACGTGCAGGCAGCATTTGTTGGGAGCCTGCGCACTGCTTTGCAGTTCCCTGGAATCAGGGCCAGGCCATTATAGCTGCCCACAGCCCCCTTGGAGGCCCCTCCATTTGTCAGAGCTGCCCTGGATGGTGTCTGGTGAGGTGGGGTAGGGCTTTATTCTCCTCTGCTTGTGCCTCAGGGAAAAGGAAATAGCCCACAAAGAAAAAATCCGAGAGAGTGAGAGCACCATTGCCGCCAGAGAAGTGCATGGGCTCACGGACATTATGGGTGAGCCTCTGGGCAGCCTCCGACAGGGATAGCCCGGGGTGGGGGGTGTCTCCGGCAGCAACTCTGAGGAAGCCTGTGAAGCTCCCACTGTGTTCCTCAGCTCAGTCACCTGGGCCACCTCCCCAGTCTCCTCCCAGGGGCTGCCTGCACAGTGGGTGTTGGCCCATGACAAATAATCGGCTGAAGACAGGATGTCACTCTCTTCTCTGCAGCTCCTTTATTTCTCAGTCCACATTTGCCTCCTTCACACTGTGCTGTACTGGTTTGATTTATCCCAATATGGAGGCCCCTTTTCTGTATGATAAAAAAGCAATACACCCTCACTGTAGAAAAACAAAGGAAGGAGATAACAAGAAAGTAAAAACTCCTCCCTCTACAATGGCACCCCTTGTTCCCCCATATCCCACGTGGTATCCAGCTTCCTACCTGGGTACAGGGGATAGCACAGCAGAGCCTAGAGCAGGTGGCCCAGGTCCAGATCCCTGTTCAGCTACTGACCGACTTGATTCTCTAACCCCCATGCTCTAGTCTCCTCACTTGTAAAATAAGGCCAGGAAGAGAACCTGCCTCTGGGCCTCCTCATGGGGAGTAACTGAATTAGAACAATACCTACTCTGCGGGAGGTGCTCCATAAATGTGTCAGCAATTATTATTTGCTTATGTGCTTATAAAAGACTTTTAAAAAACATGAATTACATACACATGTAACCATATATCCAAGGTCTCATTCTGTATAGCACTCATGGACCACTGTCATCTTTTTATTTCCTTAAGCCCCTGCCCTGCTAGCCTAGCTTTGGGGTCCACCTTCTGAACTTAAGCCCTGGTGTGCAAGGTCTCTCTGCCAGCACAGCCTTCTGAGAGCTCTCCCCTCTCCTGGGGGGTGTGAGGGTGGCCCATCAGCTCTGCTGTTGTTCCACAGTTCCTGAGAAGATAAACACTGTCGCCCTTAAAGGGCGAGAAGACTACAAGAAAAGGAACTATGAGAGCGCCCTGGCCAGCTTTGAGGAGGAGATTGTGCAGATTGGGATGGTGAGCTTCCTTTTTTCCCCTCCTGCTCCCTTCCCACACCATTCTGAAGGCGGCTTTGTTAAGGCACCCCACCTGTCTCCGTCCTTCTCAACAAGAAGGTCGCAGTGGCGTGCTGAGATATAGACATAGATGGAATCGTAGCCATGTCTGAGTGGCTCTCTGAGTGGTTGCTATGAGTACGGCTCCCTGTAACTCTTGGAAGAGCCCTATAAATCAAATGCCATTGTCACCCATTTGGCAGTGAGGTCCGGGGAGTTTCTCCTGACTTGGCACATCAGGGGCCAAGTCAGAACTTCCAGGTCTGATGTTAAAACCCAGCCTTTGACTGCCCTGCCCAGTCCTGTTTGTGCCCAATGGTGTGACCCCAGTGACAGTTTGATGCTGCCAGGCCCTTATACACTTGGCCACACTTAGTTCTCACTCCTCCCCAGAGATGTCATCTCTAAACGCACTGGTGCCCAGAATGTTTCTGAAACGAGACCAGCCTTTGCCCGTCCAGTTTGCTCTGAGTGCAGATTTCCATTCACCCGCTTACCCCCATATCTTTTTTCACTCATGTTGCCCCATCCTGGATTCCTAGGGCTGTCTCTGTTTCTCATTATGTTGCACCTGTACACCAGCTCGACTCTTATCTATGAGCTCCATGGCCTTGGTCAAGCAAACTACCTAAACCTGGAGTTTCTTCATCTGGAGTAAACTTGGCATTCTTTCATTTGGCCACCTCTTTAATTAGTATTTATTGAACACCACCCCCAGGCTAGGCCTGATATCAGAAACTACATCACAGGCCATGCTGAGAATAAAGTGAGTCAAGAGGAGGGCCCAGAGTAGGGCAGAGTGCTTGGTGTGTGGTCTGGCTGCTGTCCTCTGGTTGTGAGTTAATTAGGAAACCTTCACTCCTCAGGTCTAGGTAGTCATCTTCATTTCTGAGACGGTCCCATGCCTGTTACTTCCCCATCACAGGGAGGGCTCTCTCCTTCCCCAAGCTTTGATGCCATGGCCATCACCCTCCTGGCCTGTTGCAGGAAATGGAACCTCTAATTTTGGAGACAGGGAGACTTTTTTTGGAAAAACTATCTGACTCTAATGAAGACATCACCAATCTCTTCAGAAAGGTGGAAGATGACACCAGCTTTGAGGACTACACTATGCAGGTAGGGGGCCCTTCGTGGCTGGGCTCTATCCAGGTACTGCTCCTTCCCTCCCTCCCACTAGCTCCCAGTCTGACCCAGACTTCCCTGCATAGACCCTGTCAGACTTCTGGGATAAGGTGGCCAAGATATTCCGGCTCCAGAAGCAGAAGATCAAGGGGCTGGATAAAGAGCTGCACTCCCTGGAGTTCTCCCGAGCCAACAAAGTGAGTTGGCTGCAGATGGGCTCCTTGGTGCTTTTCACTTGCAGGGTGTATTGGGCATCCTTCTGTTTCTTGTTGGTGCTTTAGGAAATGAGTCGCTAACTATGGTACCTTGCCTTTTCTAGCTAAAAAGCGTGTTGAAGAAGTATGCGAGAATCATAGAGAACACTTCCTACCTCATGCAGCCTGATGTGAACAGGCTGATAGATAAAGAAGCCATGGTGAGTGGTTTTCCCATTTAGGGCTCAGCCCATGGAAGAAGGTGCAGGGCCCCAGGGTGCCCTAGGCTGGTGTCTCATCTGTAACATTTCCAAGTACTCAGGGGGGCCTCGTAGGTTGAATCAGAGTCTTTGCTATTGTGAGCATTTCTGATAGAAATCTCTCTCAAGTTCATTTCATATTTCCCTGCCATCTGAAACCAGGCACACCTAGCATAGTGCCAACATCTGAAGCACTGGAGCCCTGATGATTTCCTAAGCACCTACTGGGCTGTTCCTCAGCTACTATACACAGTGCAATAGGTGTGATGTTATGGAGTCGTCATCTTGGGGTCATCACAGTCTCAGGGCAGTTTCCATTCTCACAAGTGACCTTCACTGACTGGTTTTCTGACTTTTCTTGTCTCTCTCCCCACCGTGGTCAGTGCCTGGTGCTGAGCCATGCCTGACCCTTGGTTGTGTCTCCACTGCTTCCCCCTGTCCACACCCCCAATCTCCCCCAGCTGCTTTCTTTGGTGTGGAAAATACAAAGTTCAAGGTTGTTCATGATGTCTTCTATGTCAGAGTAAAGTCTGACCTCTCTCCATTGTGAGAAAGGATTCTCTTTTGCCTGCTCAGAGGTACATTTTGCTTTCTGGGTGTCCTGGTCTGTGCAGAGAGCTGGGCGTATCAGATAGTGGGCCTGCTGACAGCATGGCAGGCTGAGAGGAGGACACTGTTTAGAATCACAGATGGGCCCAGTCCAGGTCTCTGCTGTGTGTCCTGGAAAAAGCCCAGACAGGGAGGGAGCACAGACCTTCAGCACTGCCCAGACATGGAAGCTCCCAAAATGACTCAGTCCCAGTGCCAGGAGCTCGCTCCTTGGTCCACGATATGAGGATGATACAGGTGCTCCTCAACCTACAATAGGAACACCTCCCAACAAATCCATCTGAAGTAGAAAATATCATAAGGTGAAAGTGCATTTAATACCTCTATAAATCCATTTTAAAGTCAAAACATCTTAAGTGGAACCATCATCAATTGAGGATGTCTGTAATACCTACCCGCCAGGACTGGTTGGGAGGATAATAAAAGGGGCTCAGCTCCCTTTTGCCGTCAGAGATAGCTCCTAAATTGCAAACATTTCATCCATCAGGAGAGTTAGGATTTCAGTGTCCCAGGTGGGTTTCAATGTTTCACTTCCCTGTGCTTCTTTTACTCAGTTTACCAACCAGCATCTGCTACTTGCTCTATCTGCCTTTATCTCATTTAACTTCTTGGAATCCTTAGCATTATCCTCATACTATGGCTGTGGATCTGGAGGTTGAGGAAATTCTTGCCAATGACCCCCTCCTAGGAAGTGCAGCTACGTTAAACCTCAGACTCCACTGAAAAACCTTACTGGAATTTCTATCCACTGATCTTGATAGGGTTCTCACTCCCACCCCAGGTGCTGCTGCCCCCCAGAAGGCTTTGGGAAGTGCACAGAGGCCTGTGGAGAAATTTCTTTTTTTTCTTTATTAAATCATAGCTGTGTACATTAATACATTTAGGGGGTACGATGTGCTGATTTCATATACAATGTAGAATGATTAAATCTAACTGATTAACATAATGGCTTCCTTGCTTAATTATTTGTTGTGGTAAGACATTTATACTCTATTCTTAATAGATTTGAAATGTATCTATGCATTATGCACATTAGGAGAGGTCCCCCCAAATATCCTCCCTCCTCCCAGTGTCCACCCTCCTCTCCCCTCTCCCTCCTCTTCCCTCCTTCTTTCTGAACTACAGTTGTGTTTTGCCATATAGATGAATGTGTAGGTGATTATATACTGATTTCATAGTAGTATTGAGTACAGTGGAAATTTCTATGTCTGGGAGAATGGGAGAAGTGACTGTCATGTGAGGGTGGTTGGGATGGTAAAGAGCAGAACAGAGCCACACGATGAAGGATTGTCCCTACTCCCATGCCATTTGTGTTCCCATGGGAACCCCTGGGAAGTCAGAAGAATGCTAGAGCTCTGGCCTCACTTGGTCCTTGGGTCTTGGTTCTTTCAACAGTTATATGTGACTGTCCCTGATGGCATGAGCACTATGCTTTGGGGGAAGATTGCTAAAAAGAGTAAACAAGTGCTACACTCCTTTCACCCTCTAACAATGCATCCTCTGTAGCCTCAGAGATGGGTTGAAGCTTATGTGGTCAGAGTCCACGGTTAAGCCTCCAGGGATGGACCCTTGTCACTGTCCATAGTTACTTCTGCTAGACAACTGCTAGCCAGCTTCCTGGAGTGTGTACTGACTCCCTAGTCGTCCTCACCCTCTGCCACCACCACTTAGCCCTCAGCCTGCCTGTCCTCTGGTCCTCTCCAGCCTCCCACCATCCCTCTCTATCTGGGGTTTGCTCTGACTCAAGAGCTCCCACCCCATCTATAGCCCTACCTGCCTGTGACCACAGGTCATGAACCATGCCCTGCTGGGCAACCGGAGGTCCCTGGCCCAACTGTTCGTCAACCTGATGGAGGCTACCCTGCAGGAGGAGCTGAACAGCCGCCGCCGCTGGCAGGGCCTGGTGAACACCTGGAAGAATTTCAAGAAGGGGACTTTGCTGCAAAGTTTCAGGTCTGTGGCGAACCACGCTTCCTACAGCCCTTCCCCACCCTCCGGGGGGCTAGAGGAGGCAGTCTCCCCCTCTTCTGACAGTTTTGTATGTTACCTCCCAAGCTCTTTTAGACCCCATGCAGTACATGCTGTTTTATATCTAAGTTCATGAGCATTATTTTGTCAGCATTCTCTGAACCCAGGATATATTGTCTGATTATCTGTCTAATGTCCACGCTTTATTATGACTTATAACTCAGTGGACACTGGACCCAGGAGAATGCTCGGCTGGACATCTTGCAGGCATATACTTCCCACACTTGAGGAGCATCTTTGCCCACTGTAGGAGGGGGAAGAGGCATCCATCTCACACTTCCTCCACCAAGTGGCACTTTTGCTGGGGATGAAGGAAACGTATACTGAGGCCTGGCTCCACCTTGCCCTTCCATGTGACCTTAGTCAAGCCCTTGAATATTCAGAGTCTCTTCCTGTGCAAATCAGACACCGTAATGGACCTGTGACAGGGTTTTCAGTGATCCAGTGAGATACTGTAGGGAAAGTGCCTGTCTGGGTCTGGGCGTGAGAAGTTGTTAAGTCCAAATTGTCCACAGTGATAGCATTTCACTGACATTTACTAGGCATTTCTCGTGAGCCCCGCAGGCACAGTGCTAAGGGCTATGCTTGCATCATCTTACTGAGCTCTCAAATGTGAGGAAGGTACTAATCATTAGCTCCGTTTTACAGAAGAGGAAACTGAGGCTCAGACTGGGGGGGACTTGTAGGCAGATGGTAATCAGGATCCCCATTGGATCTGAGGCTGCTGGTCCTGTGCTATTAGTGCCAGAGCTTTACTAGTAGCACCTTTGTTCTCCCCCGCCCCCCTATCTTCCCATCTTTCTCCAGAGTCTTGGTGTGCAGGCAGAACCTGGGGAGGAAGGGGCTGGGGGCGGTATAAGGGAAAGGGTGCTGGGGCTCTGACTGTTCTCACCCTGGGCTTCCTCTTCTCTCACTCCCACCCTGCCCATCCTCTCCTTTCCATGGTGCCATCATGTCTGGCTGCCCAGAGACTTCATGGCCAGTGAGGATATCCGATCTCCTCCAGCTGTGAAGAAGGAAGTGGATGGCATGCTGCAGACCCAGAGCAACATGCAGCAGAAGAGGCTGGAGCATCTCTGCAGTATTTGGTACGGGCAGGAGCAGCCTTCAGCCCCCCTCCAAGGCACCCTCCAAACCAGGCCATCTCCCAGCTCTCTGATCCAGGGCTGGCCACCTGGACTGACATTCTGGGGTATTCCAGTCCCAGTGGCAAGAAAGAGCAGGGCTTGTTTGTTGTAAAAAGAAGTTTAGTGTGACTGTGCCAAACCGCTTGAAAGGAGCAAAAGACAGGGCTGAGGGAGGAGGAGTCCAGAGCACGCAGGACCTATGCCGGGTGAAGTGCATCGGACCTTCTCCTGAGGGCGAGGGAAACAAGGTGGCTCCATGAGCTTCGCAGTTTGGAAGTATGGGTCAAAGGGGTCTGAAGTCCTGGGCCGGTGAGAAGGCTGCAGATGCTCCCCTCAGATGTGGGTCCGGATCCAACTCAGATCCCCTCATAAGGGGGTGCCCACTGAATGTTCTAGACAGCAGTTCTCAACCTGTGGTTCACGACCCACAGGAACTGCATTAAAAGGTTGCGGCATTAGGAAGGTAGAGAACCACTGTTCTAGACCCTGGAAGCCCACTGCCTAAGGATGGAGCCTGCTTGGTACTGCAAAGCAGAGATACTGTGGGGGGGGAAAATGCTCCTCCAGCTCCCCACACCTCATTACCCAGGGACACGGGTCTTCTCATTCCCTGACCCAGGTCCTAAGTGCTCCTAGGATTTCAGTGACTATTAGGATCCCACATGGCTGAGCCAAAAGGTCTTTCCCCTGACGTGTGCTTCCTGCCCCATGGGCAGTTACAATGTGATCCAGGTGTAAAGGACAGGAGAGGAGCTTGTGGGATTTCCTGTAACTTAACCTGTTTCTAACTCTGAGCCTTGTTCTTTAAACTGAGCAAAACTCAAATATTCCTTGGGGTCTCAACCCCTAAGACAGTTGGACGCAGGAATCTCAAGGGGGCTGCCCTGAGCCCAGGTCTTCATGCCCTGGCAGCATTTCCCTCCAGGGCCCTACATCTTGCAGTTCCTCCCCCAGTGCCACCAGGAAGCAGAGTCCAGGCTGCCACTGCCAGACACCTGCCTGTCCTGCTGTGCTCCCACTTGCCCCCAGCCCCTTTCTATTGGGGTGAGAAACATCTGATCCCCATGCCTCTCAGCCCTCGCCCACAAATGCCTTCTCATCAATGCACTGGACTCTCCTAGATATTAGGCTTTTGAAAACAAAAGCCAGAAAGATGTCTCGGCTGCCTTCCTCTATGCCCCACCACAGCCCTCTCACAGCCATAACTTTGGGCTGATGGGCTCCCTGTCTGAATAGAGGGGAGAAAGGGGATCCGAATGCTTCTGGGCACGGCTGGCAGACACCATGCAATGGCAGTATCTGCAGGTGGGACTGGGTGGGCCTGTTTGACTTTGCTGGGGGAAGGTGGGAGAAAATCTGCCACTCCTTCACAATGGGACAGTGTAGAAAGTGAAGTCAGGACACGAGTCTAGCATCCAGAGCAGGTACTGTAAACGCAAGGTTTGAGTGCACAGGCATCAAGGTACAGGCCCAAAGCCCTAATCATGGATCAGGTGGATCTCAGCGGGGAAGGCTGGGGTCCTGGTCAGAACCTGATAATGCCCTGAAAACCCACTGTATAGAGGACCCCTATTCTTCCCTGACCTTCCAGGCGGAGAGGGGCCTTTTAATAAAGCAGGAGGAGCTGTCCCAGGTAACTGCCTCACAGGGCAACATGGGGAGTCCCACACCCCTTCCCAGGCCACAGCTCCAGGCCCTTCCTCCAGAAACCCCAAAGTTCCAGAAACCTGATGGGGATCCTCCCTGCTGCTCACATATGAGCCCTGTCCAAAGCATGTGGTAGTGATAGCAAGGATTCCCTAGGGCTTGGGAGAATCCCAATGAATTTTCTTGGCCCCAATAAGTACACTATGTATAGACATATAATTTTAAAATAATTTTTCAAAAAAAAGGTTCGCATTTTGGAGTCATATTAGAGTTACAGAAAATTTACCAAAAGAGCACACAGAATTCGTAGCCCTATCTCCTCAGCCAGTTTATCCTGATATTTCCACCTTACATCAACATTGGATGGTCCTAAGATATCAGTTTTGATGAATTCCTAGTAACTAAACACCTGACTTCACCTGGATCTCACATTATCCTGCTTGTGTCACTTCTCTGTCCTAGGCGACCACACTGCATTGAGCATCATGCTTGGAATGGAGGCTAAGTTGTACATACTCTTGTCCCTACCCTTTGCTCTTTGCTGTCCCTTCATAAGTAGGATAACCAGAATCCCAGTTTGCCCAAGACCATCCTGGGTTACAAATCTTGTCCTGGCACAATGATGAGTAGTGACTCCTTTCACTGTCATAAATGTCCTGGTTTGAACAAGAAATCCTAAGTCCCATCTGGCCATAGGAATCTTTCCACTCTATTCAACATCAACCAAAAGTTAGTGTCTTAAAACAACAGTAATTTGTAGTTTTTCACAGTTCTGTGAGTCAGCTGGGTGGCTCCCCTGGTCTGTACTTGTTTGGCCAGGATTGGGTGGTCTAGGATGTCCTCCCTCCCGTGTATAGAGCCTCTGCTGGGTCAGGTGGGGACTCTCTCCATGTGTTCTCTTAGCCTCCAGGAGGCCAACCTGGGCTTCTACCCATGGCGAGTGGGAGAAAAGGTCCCCACAGTGAGAGAGGGCAAGTCCACGCACCGCCCTTCCCAAGCCTCTGCTGGTTTCATTTGCTAATATCCCACTGGTCAAAGCGAATCCCATGGCTATGCTCAGACTCCAGGGGTGGAGAAAAAGATTCCACCTCTCGATGGGAGGAACTAACAAAACTGACCATTTTTCAATCTGCCACACTACTTTTAATGACTTCAGAAGAGAACTCACTGTACTTTATTAGATGGCTTCCTATTGTTGGAATAGAAGATTTTTCCTCATTATTATGTGTTTACAAACAGCACTGTTAAGTGAACATTTTAAGGCATATACACTCTGTATGCATTTTACATTGTTCTCTCAGAATAGTTTCTTAGAACTAGGCTTCCTTGGTCAGGTGATTGAACAGTTTATTTTTTCCCACTAAGAAAAACCAGGGTTTTTTTCCTATGTAACAAACTGATTTATATTAAAAGACCTTTTTGAGAAGTGTGTTTTGGCAGCAGGATATCCCCAGGTCCCTTTGTTTCTTCAGTATTTAAATGGATTATTTTTCTGGAGCTATGTTCCTTGAAGACGCTGTCCATTTTGGCAAGTAAGAGTTTCGTTCATGTGTGGCTTACTCTTCATATCTTCCTTCCCCAGTGACCTCCTGCCCCCCAATTACAACAAGACTCAGCTGACTGAGTGGCATTTATCTCTCAAGGCCCTGAACAAGCAGTTTGGTAAGTGATGTTTGTGGGACCCCAGTCAGGTCTCCCCAGAATTCTGTTCAAGTAGTAGCTTTGTCTTGGCTTAGCCAGGCAGTCAGGCATCCATCTGAATAGAGATGGGTGGTACCTCCATCCTGGGGAGGAGGAAAGGGCATATAGGGGGAAGAGTGAGGTCTGAGGACTTAGAAGCTCCTTCCTGCCTTCCTAGGGCCACCCCATCACTATCCAGCCTGAAGCCAGGCCAGCCATACACTCTGACCCCTGACCCTTGACCCATGACCAAACATAGAGAAAAAGAGAGGGCTCTGAGGATGGCTTAGGGACCATGTCCCAAGGGTGTGAGGGGAAGCACATAGTCTCCCTGTTTGACACCCAGCTCTGCTCCACTCTGGCTATGTGACCTCAGGGAAGTTATGGCCTCAGTTTTCTCCTCCATAAAATAGAGATGTCAAGAGAAGTAATAACAGTCCTTACTTGTGGCATTGATTTCCAGTAGTAGTTCAGGGCTCAATTATAAATGGTAATGTTTAAAAATGCTCTATAACAAAGGCCATCAGACGATAGCCTGTGAACTGGCTATTTTGTAAATAGTTTTTATTGGAGTACAGCCACCTTAATTGTTTATATATTGCCTCTGATTGCTTTTGCTCTAAATGGCAGAAGTGAGTATGATGGTCCTCAACTCTTGGCCAATGCTGGGCAGCATCAGCAGCCACAGCTCCCAGTCAGCCCAGCCATCACAAGGGTAAACAACTGATACTCTGCCACGCTCTGTGTTGCCAGATGAGTTTGCCACTGTGGGGCTACTGTAAGTGTTTTGAGCACATTTAAGGTAGGCTAGTTGAGCTGTGATGTTTGGTAGATTAGGTGTACTAAACACTTTTTTGACAGATGATATTTTCACTTACGATGACTTTATCACAATGTAGCCTCATCATAAGCTGAGCAGCATCTGTAGTTACAAAAGAGACCAGATGGCTCTAAAGCTTAAATTATTATTATTATTATTATTATTATTATTATTATTATTTTGAGATGGAGCCTCAAGCTGTCCCCCTGGGTAGAGTGCCATGGCATCACAGCTCATAGCAACCTCCAACTCCTAGGCTCAAGCGAGTCTCCTGCCTCCGCCTCCCAAGTAGCTGGGACCTCAGACGCCCGCCACAACGCCTGGCCATTTTTTGGTTGCAGCCATCATTGTTTGGTGGGCCCAGGCTGGGGATTCGAACCCGCCACCTTAGGTGTATGTGGCTGGAGCCTTAGCCAGTTGAGCCACAGGAGCCAAGTCTAAAGCTAAAATTACTTACTTTCTAGCTCTTATAGGAAACGTTTACCGAGTCTTGCTACGGGGGTCCTCAAATTTTTAAAACAGGGGGCCAGTTCACTGTCTCTCAGACCGTTGGAGGGCTGGACTGCAGGCCTCGGGACAAACTGGCTGCCAAGCAGGACAGGCAGTGGTGGCAAAAACACCCAGTGGGCCAGATAAATGTCCTAGGCGGGCTGCATGTGGCCATAGTTTGAGGATGCCTGCTCTAGAAGATATATAACAATTGTCCATTCATTTGAGGCTCACTATAGTCTAGTAAGATCAGTAGTATTATTGTCTTCTTGTACTAGAGGACTCAGAAGCACAGAGAAGTGAAGTATCCTGCCCGAGGTCACACAGCCAGTGACGTATCAAAGCTGGACCCGGCTAGATACTTTGGTTAGTAGTACCTGCCATGGCTCCTAGGGCTCTCAGGTTTATGGTGCTAAGGGTGTTTCTGTACAAGTCCCAAGATGCTAAATAATTGCTGCCATTCATTCAGTGCCTCCTAGGGACAGGCTTTGTGCTGGGCCCTGGCAACTAGCAGGTGGCTATGCCCTGGGCCACTTCCAGTCCAGAGTAGAAGTTAGACAAAAGGGAATATGACAGCAAGGAATGAACAGGTCACAAGCTACATGAGCCCATGGTCAGACACAACTGGTTAGGGGTCATGGAAGAGCTTGCCAAGTAAGCAATAGAACATTTGAGACCTGCAAGGCAAGTAAGACAGGAAAGTATCCTGAAGGACACTGCAGGTGACTGGCCTGTCACAGGCTGGAAGACACAAAGGGGCCAACTCTGCTGGCCATGTCGGCTATGTGGGGAACCTGGGCATTATCCTGAGGCAGTGGGAACTCAGGAGAAGGTTCTGAGCTTCTCCTGGTGACGTCAGAGAAAGCCCAGGGTTCATTCAGAGGGGTACCGGGATGGAAGGAAGCAGGGAACCTGGGAGAGCCCATTATGGTGACTTCCTGGAAGCATGGGGATGCCCTAGGCCAGAAAGTGGCCCTGGGGACAAAAAAAAGCAGCTGCAGAGCTTGCTCTCTCCAGTTCCTGCACAAAGCAGCCATCTGAGGTGTCCTAAATCTCCAATCTACTGCCATCTACACTGCCCTTCCACCAGCCCTAGTCAAAGAACCACCACTACAAAACGTCTCTGAGGCCCTTCAGTTTCTGGAAACTGGCAGGAGCACTAACCGGAGTCACACAGAGTTTATTATAAACTGGGAAACACAGGAGAGGCGGCGAGAAACATAGATGAAAAAGCTCTGGGTGTTTCGCGCGTCGCGTCTTCTGTAAAGAACCACAGACAGATCTGTAATCACTCATTAGTTTGCAGCCTTGTGGCCGGTGTGTGACCTGGTGTAGTTTCCCCAAAGGAATTCCGTAACCCCTGAAAGCCAGCTAAGAACCAGGTTCAGAAATCCGTGCTCCTCATTTGGTGTCAGGAATTTTGTAAGGAGAAATCGGAATCAGGACCACCGATTTCGCCTAGATACACTTAGCTGTGGCGGCCCTTTGCTGGGGAGAAGCTGCTTTCCTTTTGACCCCCTTTCTAAGTCCCCTCCTGCTTCTGAAAGAGCGCTGACCTGTTTTGTTTTCTGCCCACGGAGACACCTACCTCATGGACTGCCTGATGCGCATCCACCTGCAGTATGAGAAGACCTGGGAGGAGTGCCTGACCCGCATGGGGGACTGCAAGGTGGGCGCCCCCTGCAGGTCCGAGAGGAGGAACGCAGAGTGGGGCCTGATGTGCCCGGCCCCGCCCCGCTACCGCTGCCCTCGGCCTTGTCTCCAGGACTCCCACCTGCCGGCTAGATCCGGCTTGTCTTCCTTTCACAGGGGTCCCAAGTGCTCGCTGGCCTCTGAGCATTCTGTAGCTGTTCCTTCTGCCACACCCTTTCCCCAGCTGTCCCTGCCATCCTCAGGTTTTAGCCCACTTCACCTTCTCTAGGAAGCCCGTGTGAGATGAAGTAGGTACTCTCAGATCACCTCAAACTTCACCCTTGTTTATAAACGGGGATCACATCCTAGGCGTTACTGCAGTGCCCCCTCTTTTATTTATTTATTTATTCATTTATTTTTTTACTGTGTGCCGGGTTCTATATTTATTTATTTATTTAGTATTTTTTTTTGTTAAATCATAACTGTGTGTAATTATGGGGTACAATGTGCTGATTTGATATATAATATGGAATGTTTAAATCAACCTGATTAACATAGCCATCATCTCACTTACTTATTTGTGTGGTAAGACATTTTATATTACACTTTCAGTAATTTGCGATGTACCATTGCATTGTGCACTACCAAATACTCTCCCCTTTCCCGTCCTCCCTTCTCCCCTCCCCTCTGCCTCTTCTACCCTCCTGCCCTGCCAGGCCCCACTTTCCTTCCATTTTCCCTACCTGGCAACAGTGAGTTCACTCCCAAACAACAGGGACTGGTTTTCTGGGATAGATGAATATGTTGTCAGAATGTCCCTTCCTGCCTCCTTGGTAAGACTGTGTAAGTGAAAAAACCCAGAAGCATAACTGTTCTGAAGAGTGCTGAGCTGTGAGGGCCTCCTCTCTTGCTGCCCCTAGTCGGCTTCTGCATCTCTGGCCAGCCCCTCCAGACCTGGGCGGGGGGAGTAGAATTCTCAGGAAGCAGGGGCCTTTCAGGGGTCCTCAGGTCTGTCTTGAGCAACTCCAGGGCCCATAGCATATGGGGTCTGCAGCCTAAGTCAGGCTCTGCCTTGTGTCCCCCACCCAGAAGCAGCTGCTGGACTGGAAAGTCTGCACCCAGGAAGAGGCCGAGACCCTGGTAAACCAGTCCTTCTTCCAGACGATAGGAGGGCTCCAGGCCAAGGTGGAGGAGGAACTAGAGCTCTTGGACGTGCGTGGTGGGAACCCTGGTGGGGGGTGCCAGGCTATAAGGAGAATAGAGTCTGAGGCCTTCCAACTTTCATGTCTCTAATGTGTCCACTTGCCCTCATCCTTGCCAGCCCCTCACAGAGTAGCTCCCTCCTCCAGGCCACTACAGGCTCCATCCCCTGTCCCTTTCCTACCACCAAAGATGTGGGTGCTGTGCAGAGCTCTGGGGAAGCCCTTGCTGACCCTGGGCACTCAAAAGCTGTGGATACAATCAGCCCCCAGCCCAAGACACTTATTGTCTTGAGTGGGATGGACACATATTTCTGTGAAGGGCGTATTTCTGTGATGGTAGCTATTTTAGGCTCTGTGGGCCATCAGGTCTCTGTCATGATTCATCAACTCTACCATTGTAGCACAAAAGCAGCCCCAGGCACTGCAGAAATGAATGATGTGGCTATGTCCAGATAACTTTATTGATAGACACTAAGATTTGAATTTCAGATAATTTTCACTTCATTCAATGTCTTCTTTTGACTTTTTCAACTGTCTAACACTGTGATATCCATACTTGGCTAACCCAACCGAACAAAAGCAGATAATGGGCCAAATTTAGACTGTAAGCAATAATTTACTGACCCCTCACCCAGATGAAGGCATAAGATATGTATGTGTTTTTAAAAAGTGGTGTGTGAGAGGATTTAGCAAGTTTGGTATTTAGCCCAGATGCTATGAGTCTGGGAACTCCAGGGAAGGAGAGATGCCCCCAGCCACTATCAATATGTCCCCACCTGAGTGCCCAAACTCCAGTTTTTCTCTGTCAGTGACTTTTCTGCAGCATAGGACAGGTCTAGAGGTGAGACTTTAGGCTCAGCCAGACCAAGGACATTGCTCTGGTAGACCAGAGACACTACCCCAGGGAGGAATGGCCAAGATCCCAGGGGGAGCCCAGAAGTTGACCTTGAGGGAGGGTTCCTGGGAAGTGCAAGCAGTGCTGTTCAGTTGTTGGAGATGCAGGGCCCCTGAGTGGGCCCCTCCTCGTAGCCCATCTGCCTTCAAGTTTCACTTGCTGGATTCTGCCACTGCAGAAATCCTTCGAGTCCCTGGCAAAGCAGACCGAGTGGCAAACCATGGATCTCTTCAACTACTTCAAGGAGGCAGTGCAGCTGTGGGAAGCCCACCTGACCAAGCTGTCCACGCAGGAGCTGGAGCTGGAAAAGAGGATGGAGCAGCACCAACAGAAGTACAACCAGGAGAACAAGGTGTGGCCCCCACCACAAACTGAAGTGAACACAAACAGATCCTAGACCCACATATGGAATCTTTAGCTATAAGACTTGGCTGACCTTGGTCACGGGTCAGATGGGAGTAGTAGAAATCTCCTTGAGTTAGGTCCCAGCCATGTGCGGTCTCTGGAACCAAATGTGCTGTAAGAGAGTACATGAGAGAGATAAGGACAGACAGACAGATGGTTAAAGTAAGGAGATGACCAAAGGATGATATCATGAATCACGTGGCTTACTGCCATACAAAGAGAATTTTTTCTTAGGTTGACACTTCTTAAAGAGGGGGAGAATAACATGAACAAACCCCACAGGAACAGATAGACTCACAGGGGTGGACAAGGTCCCTTAACCACATGGTGAGTGAGTTCCATGGTTGTTAAAGTCTGGTTAGTACATCAGGATGGAAGCTGGCCTCCGGGGGAAGTACAGTCCAGTTAAAGCCTGAGGGGTACTCTCCTAGGAGGAGTTTCTCAAGAGAGGGTGGCTTGAAGGCCAACACAGCAGAGACCTGTGATGATACCCGGTCCCTGGAAGCCTGAGGGTGATGCTGGGGCTGACAGGGACACTTCATAGCCCAAGGCCTATTGCAGCCTGAGCTCTCTCTATCAGAGAAGCTGCTGATAGTATGAAAACTATCTGGCCTAAGCTCCCACAGGGTCAGTCAGACTCCTGAGTTTGTGTGTACTTTGAAGTATGTCCAGTACTTGAGGTAACTTCCATATGACAAAATGTTACATTCTTGGAGGGAAGGGGGAACATGCTCCCGGATCTTCTTACAGCAACATATATGTCATTTGCATAGCTGATTGCATAAGCATCTGGAATCATTTCACAGCTCCATAGAGTATGAGGGCGTTGATGTCTGTGTCTGGCAGTCACCCTGTGCCAGAGGGTCAACTGTGCCTACTGGCCTGTCCTCACATACTCTGGGGCTGAGGGGCATCAATTCAGCATCTGACTTTGAGTACAACTGTTAAGAAGAGAGTGAAGTACTGCAGGAAGATTTGGCACTGGCTTGAGCAGAGTCCAGGGTGTGAGGGACATGTCCCCAAGGAGTCCCATCTGAGCTGGGCCCTGGGGTGTACAGTGGGCAGGGAATCCTAGTCACAGAGAAGCATCCAGAGGCCTATAGTAGAGAGAGTGAAAGTGGTGGCAGATTTCACACCCCACTTGTATAAAGAGCATCCCAACCTACCCCGGTGCCCAGGCCTCAGTTCCAGTGGCGAGGTCCTCGAAGGTCACTCACTCTGTTGCTCATTCTACTTCCTCTTATTTTGGGGTTGCCTCCAGGCTATGGAGTCCCACCTTGATAAGATCTTAGACCAACTGAGGCAGCAGAGCCATGAAGAAACACTGGCATTCCACCTGGAAAAGGCCAAAGATTTTCTGCAGAACATGAAATCCAGGTAGGCTGACCAGACCCCAAAAGACAGGAGGGGCTAGTCAGGAACTCATCTTCGAGATTACAGCAGACTGCATAGGAGTCTGGGGGCCTGCCCATCAATCTGAATATGGAAAACGTGCCTCTGACTTTGCAAAACATTGTGGTCTGCTGCAGCTTTACTATCTGCCAACAAAGAAGCTTCCAGGAGAAGTGTGAAAAGTTCATGGAGGGAGGTTTTCAAGGCAATGTAATTTAAGGGTCAAGAACATGGGGCCCAGCTGGCTTTTGTTCTCAGTGGTTAGCAGGCCAGCCCTGCATGTCAGGTGCAGTGAGTTTGAGCCTTGCCTGGGCCTGATAAATAAAAACAAACAAACAAACAAATAAACAGGAACATGGGACTTCTTTTTTAAAGAGGGAAAAATTCAACCACTGTGAGCATAGAGATTTTCTTCCTCATCCCTGCCCAATTACTCCTTTCTATGGACAGACACATGTATATACATGAATATGTACACATATAGTGTTTTAATAATAAAGATTGGGTTACACTATGCAAATTGTCCTATAAGTGTAGATATGTTTCAATATTTTTCCTTTTATTAAGTCATATACACATAGATCATGAATACATTTATGCATTTGTGGGGTACAATGTGTGGATTTTTTATACAGTTTGGAGTGCTTACATCCCACTAATCAACATAGCTTTCACCTCATTTACTTAATTATTGTGTTAAGACATTTATGTTCTATTCTTGATAGATTTGACTTGTACCCTTGCAATATTCTCCATAGGCGTGGTCCCCCCATTTACCCTCCCTCTATCAAACCTCCCTGTATTTCAATTTTTAAATGATCATGTAGCATTCATTACTACAGATAATTCCTGATGATTTAACATCCCTCAATTGATCCCCTGCTTTTGATTGGCGCCAATTCTCAATATGACAGACAGTTTTCTGTGAACTTTCTTGTGTCTTTGTGCCTTTGTGCAACCAACTCCATAAGGACCAGTCACAGAAATGGAATTTTATCACCAATTGGCTGTAAAACTTAGATTCAGAAATATAGCTTTTGGCAAGAAAGTGACCCGCTAAGCCTTGGTCTCCTAATCTGAGAAACAGACAAAAGCCTGGGCCTTGGCATATTCAGAGGTTTGTCGGGAGAACATAGATACCTGTAAAATTCAAGGACAGAGTTAGGACAGTGGACAGGAAAAGGGACCTCACATTACAACATATAGAAAACTCTCATGTGTGTTTTTCAAATATTCTGCAAAAAGCACATATTCCTTGGATGATGAGAAAAATAGCTGCCCACACGGGCAAGCCAAGGGCCAGATTCCAGCCACCTCTTTGGGGTCAGGGTTGTGGCTTCTGCCTGGGGTCTCCTTCTCTCAGCTGAGCCTCCCTGAGACAGTGGTCTCACCTCCTTGCCTCCCAGGTATAAATGTTTTCATGTGCTCATGTCAAAGGAAGTGATGGAGTACCCAGTGATCATACTGAAAGAACTCAACTCCTACAGTTGCACCCTCAGCCAACACTTCTTCGTGCGTGAAATCTTTGAACAGGTATGGAGAGGAGTAGGATATATCTATATGTTCTATTCTTGATAGATTTGACTTGTACCCTTGCAATATTCTCCATAGGCGTGGTCCCCCCATTTACCCTCCCTCTATCCTCACAAAGAAGCACAGGGAGAAGCTGACTTCTCATTCTGATCTGCCTAGTCTTGAAAGCCAGTCCTAATCCTGTAGAATTGAAATCAATGTCAGGACATCATGGAGAAAGAAGCTGAAAGTGACTCTAAAAAGACCATCTCTTTCTCAGTTGGGAGAAAGCTCAGAATTTGGGGCTAGATGAATTTGCAATGAAAAGGCTAATTTATATGACAGTTGAGTTCCATTTATCATACCCTCCACCATCACATAATCCTCCTAAAATATAGCCCTGAGCCACTTACTCTCCTGCTCAAAAGTGCCCCACCAAAGCAAATTCACAGTCCCAACATGAGGCTCTATACTGTCTGCTTCCCACCTTCACTCTCCCTGGTCCAGAAAAATCACCCCTCTTCCTGCATATACCCCCTCTGCCAGCTAGCTTTCCTCATCCTGCTGTCTCTGCTGGGACCCCTCTGTCTCCACATGTCCCAACCCCACCCATCCTTCCAGTCTACTACCAGGACAGGATCCTGCTTACTCAGCCTCACCTCTCAGCTCACCTTCCTCATCCCCTGCCACCTCTCTGGTCTCTAAGTAGGTTTTAGTACTCAGTTGTTGTCAAATACAGGAGTTCAGAGCACCCAGCTAGAATGTGTTTCCTGAAGGGCCAGTGTGCCTTATTGATTTTTGTTTAACTTTGGCCCCCCTTAGTGCAGGGTCTTGCATATAATGCAGACACAACAAATGGCTCTCTGGGTAAATGCACGAATACTTGGAGTGTCCTGAGTTGAATCCCCTAGAGTCTGGCTCTTTTCCCTCATATATAGCCAGAGTCCTGATCCGGGATGCCTGGCTCTTTTCCAGAGAATCTCTGCCCTCTGAAGGGATTCCTGCTTACATTATAAATAAATGCTCCCTCTGACACCAGGGTTGAGGTAGACGCTTAGGCTATCAGAAGATGAGCTCATTGTCCACCCTCTGAGATCACTTTGGTCACCTGGGTTAAAAGTGTGAATACTGTTATAATCTCTATTTCATTGGAGCTAATGGGGGTGGCACTGAGCCCCATACGGATTAAAGGACTTGCCCAAGATTACTCAGCTTATAAGGAGCTGGTATTCAAATCCAGACCTGCAAACCCCACAGCCTTCACTGTTACCCATAACACTGTTACACAAACAAGGAATTTGTGGAGTTACCAAGGGGGTTCCCAGGATCGTGAGAGTCCTCTTTCTGTCTGTTCCTATCCAGCACAAATGCAGCAGATTCCTGTCCCTTGTTTGCATCCCTCAATTTATCTATTTTTCCCCCTTTGCTCCAGATCACTACCAAGAATGTGTCAGAATGAGCTTTTATTCCATTACTTCCCATGCATGCTGTAATGGTTTCCTAGCGGCATGGAATTAAGGAAAACTAGTTTCCTGGTGTGGAAACCAGTTCATTACTGCAATGAACTAAGTTGGCCAAGGCTTGCATCAGATATTAAGGGGAGGTCCTTTTACTGAAAAGAAAAGAGATGCTTTTAGCATCTTTAAAGTGGCACTCTGTGAGGGAGTGGGAGGGTCACCGTGTGTGACACAATTCTTGGGGGCAGGATACAATTAAAAGAGGGACTTTACCTAACAAATGCAAGCAATGTAACCTGGTTCTTTGTATCCTAAATGATTCCCCAACAATAAAAAAGAAAGAAAGAAAGTAAAAAGAAATGGCCCTCTATAAAGTCAGTGCTGGTCCCTCAATGACTCATGGTTTTTTCCTTGCAGAACTTGGCTGGAGAAGTCATTTTAAAATTCAGGGAACCAGGTAACACTTTCACAGTTCAAGTACAATTCTCGCTGACTTCACTGTTCTGTACATAATATTTGTGGGTTGGGGAGGCCCAATTCAGGCAATGTTGGTAAATCGTCTCTCCCTGTGCTTTGGTGTTGGTTATCAACAGAAATACATGAAAAGAAATTCCAGAAGACAATTAGAAGAACAAAGAAAGTGCCAAAGGTTAAAGTGGAAGTAAGCAAAAGCGAGGAAAGCATAAGCAAAGAGACAACTTATGCCAGGTCAGCAGAAGAAAAGACAGAACAAAAAGATCAAGAATCAGAGTCCTCCCTAACTAAAGAGGTCCTGAGCCAGTGGGAAAAGTCTGCACTGAGTGATGAAATGGATGAGTCCAAAGGGGGCTCTATTCGAGGATCGGATGAAATGCAGGTGGAAAAAGAGAGCTCCTTGAAATCGTCTCTGAACCAGAAAAATGTGATGTTTCAAGGAGAGAAGGAGGAGGAGGAGGAGGAGGAAGAAGAGGAAAAAGATGAAGAGGAGAGGGGGGAAGAAGAAGACAGGGAGGAAGAGAAGGATGAGGAAGAGGAGGAAGAGGAGGAAGATGAGGGAGAGGTGGCAGAGGAGGAGAATCAGCAGAAGGAGGAGGAGGTAAGAGAGGAACAAGAGAGTTTATCAGTGGGTGGGGAAAGTTTGCTATGTTCATTCTATGTGCATCCCTAATATAAGCTGGAGTTCCCAATGGACCAGTCTCCTTAGACTCAGCAGGTGACCTCAACCTACGGCCTGTGAGCCACATGTGGGCTGCCTAGGACATTTATACGGCCTGCAGGTTGTTTTTGCTGCAGCTGCCTGTCCTGCTTAGCAGCCAACTCATCCCGGGGCCCGCAGTCCAGCCCTCCAACAGTCTGAGGGACAGTGAACTGGCCCCCTGTTTAAAAAGTTTGAGGACCCCTGCCTTAGAGGTACATGTAATGAATTACAAAAGTAGTCATACTTTTTTATTTTTGCACACGGGGATCCAGTTCCTTATTCACAGCAATGCTTTTATTTATTTATTTATTTTTGAGATAGGGTCTCATTCTGTTGCCCAGACTAGAGTGCAGTGGCATTATCATCATCATAGCTCATTGCAGCTTTAAACTCCCAGGCTCAAGCCTTGACCTCCCAAAGCACTAGCTTTGGATTAGGATTTTAAAATCCACCTTCCCCTCCTCATGATGCTGTAGCCTACTCTGGTGTCACCCCTCACCACTCTGTGGCTTCCCTCATCTTTCCCTTGCTCTTTCTCTTTCTTAGCTCCCCTTTATTGAATAGATCAACTTAGCCTTGCCTGCTTCATCTAAGCTTATTTATTTCTTATCTCTTCCTATTTTCAAAAGACCCAGATCTAAGCTTCCGTTTGAGTGCAGGGAAGTGACTCTCATGTCGTCAAAACACATTCAAATTTATTCACCAAAAAATGAATTCCAT
The DNA here is from genome assembly GCA_963574575.1 of Galagoides demidoff. Lineage (NCBI taxonomy): Eukaryota > Metazoa > Chordata > Mammalia > Primates > Galagidae > Galagoides > Galagoides demidoff. The sequence goes on from CAUYQV010132285.1 coordinate 50,528, forward strand.
AATTACTTATGTGCGAATGACTCGTTTCTTACATTGCTGTGGAAGAATTGGCAAATGAGACTTCTTTTTAAGCAGGAATCTCAAAATCAAATGCCCACAGGTATATAATAGAAAAGAGGGCTGGAGACCAAGTGTAAAATCATGACGTAATTGAAAACTGTATTGTCATTACTCAGCCCTGGCCAGAGATACCACATGGGAACAAAGACTCAAAATCATCATACTTTCTGATATTTTGAGAGAAATCAGAAACTCAGATTTTTATGTAGAACTTCCTAATTTTAAAAGCACTATGTGGGCAATATATATATATACACATATATATATATATAAAATATTATATTATATATATATAAAATATTATATTATATATATATTTTGCCCATATATAGGCAAAATTTGGCCCATGCATTTATAACCTCTGATATCAAGGAATGTGTAGTTGACATCCCCAAGTCCCTTTAGTGATGTCAAGTTTAAAGTCTTTTTTTTTTTTTTGAGACAGAGCCTCAAGCTATCCCCCTGGGCAGAGTGCTGTGACATCACAGTTCAAGGCAACCTCGAACTCCTGGGCTCAAACGAGTCTCCTGCCTCAGCCTCCCAAGTAGCTGGGACCACAGGCACCCACCACAACGCCTGGCTATTTTTTGGTTGCAGCCATCATTGTTGTTTTTGGCGGGCCCGGGCTGGATTCGAACCCACCACCTTAGGTGTATAAGTTTAAAGTCTTATTACCTGCTTAGGATGAAGACAATGAAGAGACTGTGGAAGAGATATACTATGAGGACATGGAGTTCTTCCAAACCTCTAGTGGAAACATGTATTTTGTCTTCATATCCCTGGAAAAAGAAGAGCTTAGCAGGAAGCCCCCCGGCGGCTTCTCAGTCTTGCTCATCGAAAACACTTCCAGCGCCAACTTCATAGAACAAGCAATAATTCCATCCAAACTCGTTTTAGAAATTAAGAAACAGTGAGTAGAAAACTAGTTTATTCTCATTCTGTCATTCTGAGTTTTATGAATAAGGTGAAATTTTGTAAGAAAAGATGGAACTAGTTTTAGCTGGAAAAAAGGAAAAAAATATATTAAATAGGTGACCGAGGGAGGGTAGGAATGAGAAATGCAATAAAAAATAGCAAATGTCCAGGAATTATTTGCAGTCAAAAATATATTCCATGGGTGTGACCCCCCGTGTCCCTTCCTGGGTGCTCTATTGGCTTGGGCCTCATACATAATGAACATTGTTTTCCCTGCCAGAGGCTTCTGGGTTCTAGTTCCTAACACATGAAATCTTAGTGGTTTCTTTTCTTTTTTAAAAAAAATTCTATAGGTATAGACTATAGGGATGAATATATCATGTATGATATTTCACACCCTGTACTATGTGACACATTTATTCTAGATAATAACAATGAAGAATAGAAAAATGACCCATAATCCTAACATTGAAAATTTACCTCCCCTAACTCCCAAGTTTCTGGGCTTTTGTGTTAGAGTTTGGACCAAACATGAACGTTTGCAGTTGGCTTTTGAATGGCATTGCCATTGCTCTCCTGCCTCTACAATGTCATAAGTAGGACTAATTAGCTACATATCACCTGGCTAGTCCACTTCCCATGTTCACACATGGGCAGGATGCCAACGACAGGAAGTGAAAGAAGCACAGTCAGGCCTCTGAGCTCTTTGCCCTGCTCCTTGGCAATAAACCTCACCTAAGACAGCATCCTTCCTCCTCATCTGTCCTCCCCACAGCCTGTAAGACAAAGACCAACAAGAACCACCACAAGAGCTGAGCTCTTATTTATTGAGAGTATTTAATCCCTTCAATAACTGTGAGAGGTGCCATAATTAACTTCACATTATAGATGAAGAAACTGAAGCTCAGAGAGTTAATCATTTAGCCAAGACTTCCAAGATAGGTAGCAGTTAGATCCAAGATAAGACTCTAGACCAGTGATTTTCAACCCGTGTGACACAGCACAGTGGTATGTTGTGAGAGGATCTTAGGTGCGCTGCAAAAAAATTTTTAAACGAAGTTCAAAGCAAAGTAAGTATATATTTTTTGCTCTTTTAGTTGGTCAACTAAAAATTTAACTATAGGTTCGAGTGTGCTGTGAGATAAAGAAGGTTGAAAGACACTGATGGAGACGCTATAATCCAGAATCTTGCACCAACCTCTGTGCTTTGTTATCTAACCTTGTGAATCACCAGAAGGAAAATTTCTGTCCAACTAATTGGATTTGAATATTGAAGGATAACAAGCTTTCATAAAGTATGAAAATCTCAATAAATTATCTGTTAATTCTATTTGTTTATTGTATTTCCCATATGAAATAAAAACATTACTAATCCTCTAGGAACCCACCTTATATACCCATCCCACATCATCGGTCTCTCTTCCCCAGGGATAACAAATATGACTTCTAAGTTCATTTCATTTATTTTTGAACTTTATTTAAATGAAATCATACAGAACTCACTCTTTCATTATATTCGTAAGACATACACATGGTGCCCATAAAGTTCATGTGCAATTTAAAATAATAAGCTTCTTTCCTATTAAACTATTGAAAATTGTGCATAAACTTCATGGCTACCCTATATTCCTTAATATGGCTAGAGGTCACTTTTTATTCTGTATAGTATCTTATGATTAAAAAAATATGATCCATTTTATTTATCCATTCTAGTGATGCACATTTGGGTCTCTTCCAATTTGGGGATATAACAATAATGCTGTTCTGAGTGTTGTATGAGTCCTCTGGTGAACATATGTATACATTTCTCTTATATATCTAACTGAGAGCAGAATTGTTGAATCATGAGTGTATTCATGTCTATCTTTAGGAGACATAGCTAAAAGATACTACCAAAGAGTTTCCAAAAGTGGTTTTAACAGTTATACAGTTTACAACAGTGTACGAGAGTTCCAGTTGCTCCACAATCTGAACATTAGTTGGTATCATCAGTGGTCCGTTCCAGTGTAATTATAGTCATGCCTCATTGTGTTTTTAATTCCCATTTTCCTGATGAATAGCAATGAATTCAGGACTAACAATGAATAACAATGAATATGATGAATTTTCATATGCCTGCTGGCAATTCAGGACTAACAAGAATAACAATGAATAACAATGAATAGGATGAATTTTCATATTCCTGCTGGCAATTTGTGTATCTTTTTGTGAAGTGCTTAGTGAAATCTTTTGGCTTTTTTCCCCTGGTGGATTGTCTTTCTTCTTATTAATTTATGAGGGTTAGTTACATATCCCATATGAGGCTTTTGTCTGATAAATATATGGCAAATGTTCATCTCTCTGTGTTGGATGATTTTATGCAAAATATCCTTTAACAAATAGAAGTTTTTATTTTTAATAAGCTTCAATTTGTCAGTTTTTTCATTAGGGCTAGTTTACTTTGTGTTCTGAGAATTTTTTGCCGCTCAAGGTCATGAAAATATTCTCCATTACATACTAGAACTGTTCTTTTTCCGAACTTCCATATTAACATCTAAAATATACCCGGAATCATTTTTGTTTATAGTGTGAATAAGAGTCAAGATTCCTTTCTTTCCCATATGGAGAACAAATTGACCTTGGGCATTACCAAGAAGACCCTCCCTGCCCTCACTTCTCAGCCATACATCTTTTCTATTCCTCTGTGTGTCTCTCCTCGAACAACTACCTTACACTTATTGATTACAATAGTTTTATTCTAAGTCTTAATATCTGGTCATGTAACTCCTCCAACTTCGATCTTCTTCAAGATTGCCTTCACTATTACTGTATTTCCACACAAATTTTGGAATCAGCTCATTGAGTTTCCATAAGAATACATCTGTTGGGGTTTTACTCTTGTTATTTTATTGAATGTATAGATTAATTCTGGGAGGAGTGACATCTTTTTTTTTTTTGAGATAGAGCCTTAAGCTATCCCCCTGGGTAGAGTGCCATGGCATCACAGCTCATAGCAACCTCCAACTCCTGGGCTCAAGCGAGTCTCCTGCCTCTGCCTCCCAAGTAGCTGGGACCACAGTCGCTCGCCACAATGCCCGGCCATTTTTTGGTTGCAGCCATCATTGTTGTTTGGCAGGCCTGGGCTGGGGATTCGAACCCGCTACCTTAGGTGTACGTGGCTGGCGCCTTAGCCAATTGAGCCACAGGCGCTGAGCCGGAGGAGTGACATCTTAACAATACATGGCCAGAAACGCTCTATAACCTTTAAAAGAGAAGAAATGATAATCTGAGGATCCATATTTGCAACTCAAAGTCAATGAGCCTCATGTCCAAAATATATTAAGAGTTCCAAGAAACTAATTTTGAAAAGAGCAGCTATACCCAATAAAGAACTGACCAAAAGACATTAATGGACAGTACACAGAAAAAGAAATTAAGTAGTCTTGAACAACTGCAAATACGCTTATTCTCAGTCATAATGTGACAAAACCGTCAAATTCAAAAGTTTGATAATACACTCTGAGACTGTGGCAAAACAAGAACCATTCTTCATTGCTGATGAGGGTATAAGCTGCCTTCCAATGGAAACAGTGTGGCCATATTTGCCCAAACCACAAATGAATTTTAACCTTTGATTCAGCAATTCCAGTTCAGAGGCATTTATCCAACAGAAATGGATAAATATGGGCAAGGTTATTCATTGCTGCCTTCTTTGTAAGAGCAGAAGGTCAGTCTTATCTCCAGTGTCCTTAGCACTGGTATGGTACATCCACACAATGAAATACATTGCAGTTGGGAAATCAAATGGGGAAGAAGGAGTGAAAGTGTCTCAATATTGAAAGACCTCTCACAGGACATGATCACTGGCAGGGCTGACCCTGGCTGATCTCTCTCTCAGACTTCGAGCTGGCTTTTTTGAACACTTGGAGAAGTGGTTTGACCAATGTTCCCTCAGTGCCCGGCTCGTCATGGCCACAAAAATTGATGAGCTGGATTCGGAACTGGAGCTGCGTCTGCACCTGCACCACCCAAGAGCCCAGAACATTGAAAGGGACATTCACAATGTCAGAGCAGGTACAGACCCTGCTAGGGAAGACCGACCCTCCCGCAGACCCCTCCTCAGTCTCTGTTCCACCGTGGCTGTGTGCTCACCAGCTGCCCTGCCTTGCAGCATTTAGCCTGTCCTCATCACACCATGCAGTGGGTGCATGAGGGCTCACACCTCCCAGGCTTGCAGAGAAAGGTAGTCCTCTGAATCTTCATTCCAGACTTTGTTTGCTTTTCATTTTTTTTTTTTTTTTTTTGGAAGTGGGTGTTGGATTCAGAAATGAAGAGTCTTGTGCTGGTTTAGTTCTTGGATCCCAGATCTGTTCACATCCCTATCAAATACACACCTGCAAGGTGGATGTTATAGAGGCAAGCCTACAGCACTGGGATCTGAGCCCTCTACCTGTGTGTCTCTGGGCGGGTTATCTGACTTCTCTGACCCCTTCCTCACCTGCTGATGGTAGTAGTAATGAAAACTCCTAAAATGGCATGAGCACCTGGCACAAGTTACAGCTTCCTAAAGTGGTAGCCATTATCTCCGCCTACTCACTTATACTTAAAAAGACAGACATTTCTTTCTCTCTTAGGTGGTGGGCTCTATTGATGGTGGGAGGGGGCACCTATGTTAGTAGGATCCTTCAATAATCCCTGTTGAGTCTCCACTCAAATCACACTTCATGCTGCATCCTAGCCCTGCAAAGCTAGCAGAGTGCCCCCTGCAGTAATCAATGCAAACTCCTGCTGCCTGGAGCAGAGAGAGGTGTGCAAGCAGATGACTGGCCTTGAGTCCCATTGCTTGCTGCCTCGGCAACATGCCTGGCAAATGGAACCTCACTGTCCTTATCTGGAAAATGTGTGCACTAAGTGCACTGGGAGAAATAAAAAAGATCATACATGCCTCCTTCCCAGGCTCCGTGGCCCAACATAGAGCATAGAAACTGAGGCCAGAGAAATGAAGTTCCCATGTCACACCATTTTTGGCAGAGCTGGGACTACAGCACTCGCACCACTTTAAACAACAGAGAGGCCAAATGGGCAGGGGCAGGGCTCTCTGCTTGCAGTAAAGGCTTGTGATGGGGCTCTGGCAGCCCAGTCCTTGTTCCTTCTGCTCCACCCTGGAGGCCAGCTGGAGTCCAGGCTCACTGAAGCTAAGTATCTACTTGATGCCAAGGGGCAAAGCCAGACTGCTTGGAGTCATGCTTGCTGTTGTCACCCAATCCTCTCAACCAAATCTCAGCCCTCCCCAGCACCCCCACCCACCCTACCCGCTGCCAGGCTGCTCCCCAGACTCTCCCCCTCCCTGCCTTTGTTCTCTCAGCTTCAGGCAGGGTGTCTTCACTAGCAGGGAGACAGCCTGGCCCAGACTGGCTTCTCTGGGGTCAGAGCCCATCCCTAGCTCAAGCCCTGGTGAGGGAAGCAGGCACAGGACAAGGGACCCTCTCTTGAGTTGTCCCTGCTCTGCAGCTGGCTCTGGCTAACGAGGGGCTGTGGGCGGGTATGGTTTCAGGAAGGGAAGGTGCTGATGTGAATGGGGTCCCCGACTACTTTACTGTTTTCCAGCTGAGCTCTTGCTTCATCAAGAGCGGTTGGACAGCCACTGTGGCGGCGTGATTGAGACCCTGAAGAAGGAGAGGCTGATGTTCGGCCAGTTCCAAGAAGAGCAAAACACGAGGAGCAAAAACTTCCGCCGCAAGATTTACGACATGGAGTACAACTTCTTGAATGCCACCAAGAGCCAGAAGTAAGGGGCCCTGGAGTCTCCATCCCACTCTCACACTCTACTTTCAAAGGAGCCATTCCTCCCTGTAGGCAAAGGAACAGAGAGGGACAAGAGCCCTGTTTTGAATTAACCTCTTCAGGAGAGTCAGAGTTAAATCTGTGAAACATCTGGGTGGGAGGGTGAGAATGAGCAGCCAGAGAGAGCAAAGGGAACTTGCGCATAGTCCTGTGCAAGGGGCCAGCCAAGTGCCCTGAATATCAATGGTGGGAAAGACAACTTCCTCTCAGGGAAATCAGGACAAGCTTCCTGTAGGAGGTGGCTTTTGAGCCAAGTTCCCTAATCAGGGATGGAGCTCTATCCAAGCCCAGGTTTAGGGTATGCTCAGGGCAGGGCAAGGGGCTACAGAGAGGCCATTCGGGGACATGAGATGGAGGCCTCAGATGGCCACAGGGAGGGAGCTGGCAGGTGTCTGCACAGCCACCAGGCACATGGGAGGCAGCTGGTTGCAGTGGGCTTGGTTGGAAAGAAGAAACTTTCAGGCAGTCTTTTGTGAGACTGTGAGGGGCAGGAGCCACATTGCTTGGGTCAGATACAGCCTGCTGGAGGGAGGATGAAGATCAAGTAGGGCCTGGGATTTTATTTAGCAATTTGGTAAAGGGGTCCAAGAGAAGAGAGGGATGCCCTCTGACCAGCACACCTAGCGTGACACAGTGTGTCCTGCACATACTGGAACTTTGAACTTTCTTATCCTACCCCCTTGGCTACATAAGAAGCTGGGTAGTGGTTCTGGCAGCCACTGGTCACCATCATTCACCCTCATAAGCTCTCCAGGCTGGTCACTTGCCAGCAACCTGCCTCTTCTGTGCCCCCAGTCTGATCACCATCACAACCTGTCCTCTCATGTCCCCAGGCTGGTTACCACCATCACCACATGCCCTCTCATGTCCCTAGGCTTGACATAATCACCACATGCCCCTCCATGTCCCCAGGCCGGCTACTATCACCTCCTGCCCCTCCCATGTCCCCAGCCAGGCTGGTCACCATCATCACCTACTCTTTCCATGTCACCCACTGCCTCTCCTATGCCCCCATGGTGGTCACCATCACTGTCCTGTTCCTCCTCTGTGTCCCACAGGCTGGCCATTCTCACCAGCGCGCTGCACCATGAGCTGCTTAGCTACATCGATGTCACCCAGGTGTCCCTGCGCAGCTTCCGGCATTACTTGGAAGAGAGTTTGGGCAAAGTCCGCTGCACAAACATCGAGTTTGTCAAAAACTGCAGGTGGGAGCCCGAGTCCAGGGCCTCTTCAGGCCACCAGGTTTCTTTATTGGGAGGTGGTCTTGTTTCCTCCTCAATTTTTTATGTTGAAAAACCATACATAACACAGGATTTACTATTTTAACCATTTTTAGGTATATGGTTCAGTAGCATTAAGTACATTCTCATTGTTGTGCTGCCATCACCACCATTCGTCTCCAGAACTTTCTCATCTTCGCACCGAAAACTCTTTACCATCGAGCACAAACTCCCCATTTCCCCCCTCCCAGCCCTACTGTCTCTGTGAATTTGACTGCTCTATACAAATACCTGTTCTGGCCCTGATTTCAATTGTTGTAGGTATAGTCCCAGAAGTGGAATTTGTAGATTGTATAGTAATTCCACGTTTGTAGAGGGATCATCAGACTATTTCCATTGTAGCTGCATCATTTTGCGTTCTCATCAGCAAAGGCAAGCGTTCCAATTTCTCCACATCCTTATCAATACTTGTTATTTCCTGACTTTTTTTCAGTAACAGCCATCTTAGTGGGTATGAGGTCATATCAGGGTTTTGATTTGCATTTCCCTGGTTAACAATGTTGAACATCTTTCTATGTGTTTAATGGCTATTCTTTCCCCTTTCTCCCCACCCCCCGAGATTTTAGCTCAGTCCTAAATGAAAGTAATTCTAGATTTAGTCTTCAACACTTGTGAAACACTTGTGTGTGTATATACATACATATATATATTTATTTATTTTTTGAGACAGAGTCTCAAGCTGTCACCCTGGGTAGAGTGCTGTGCAGTCTCAGCTCACAGTAACCTCAAACTCTTGGACTTAAGCAATTTTCTTGCCTTAGCCTCCCAAGTAGCTGGGACTACAGGCACCCACCACAATGCCTGGCTATTTGTTGTTGTTGTTGTTGTTGTTGTTGTCTTTGTTGTTTTAGCTGGCCCAGGCTGGGTTAGAACCCACCAGTTACAGTGTACGTGGCTGGTGCCCTACTGGCTGATCTATGGGTACTTCCCTGGGTATATATTTTTAAAGCTTACATTATTTTAAAAATCACAGATCTTTTACTCATTATAAGATAAACAAACACAGATGTATATAAAGTAAAAAGTGGAAGCCCTCAAAAAATATATATTTTTATATGCCTGTACTTAGGGCATACATGAGCAAAAATTATCAATGGAATTTTTAATACTGACCCACAATTCCCCTTGCTACCATTAAACCCTGGTGGAATAGGAGCTAAAGAAACTTTCATTCCATTTCTTGAAATTTTGATAATTTGAGTCTATAAGAAATAGATTAATAGGAGAAAAGGCATACAAATTCATTAACATGCAAGTGCATGCAGGTCACGTGAAGTATGAAATTCAGACAAGGGCCGGATGGTTGAAGCTTAAATATCCTCTAATAGGGGACAAGGAAGGAGGGATGTAGGCAATTTTAGAGGAAGAGTAAATGATTTTTAGGACAGATAACTGGATCCAAAAAACAGATAGGAACAAAGTTTGCCTGGGCTTTGGGTGGGTATCAACTCTAGTCTTCCTTCCTGTAATGTGCATCAGTTTGCCCTAGTTGGGGAGGGGATTCTCAAGCAAATGTCTCCTGGAGGACCCTGCCTTCAGGTAGAGAGGGGGACTCAAGAGAAAACCTCTCTCTGCATTCACTGCTCCCCAAGTTCTCTCAAGTTGAAGTCCAAAGAGGCTACTTTCTGAGCTCCAACAGTGGGCACCTTCTATGTTGGTGTCTGCAAAGCTTACATTTGTTTTAAATATTATTGAGAGTTTTATGATTACAAAATAGTATTTTTTTTTAAAGGAAATTTGGAAGGTAGTGACAACTAGAACTATTAAATGTGAGTGTGGCACCTCCACTTGCATATCTCTGTATCACTCTCAAATATTTTAGTTTCATTCTAGCTAATTTCTTCACGTTATCCTTCCTAGTCATTTATTCACTCAGTAATTATGATGAATCTCCTGGGAAATCTATTTATTGAGTTTATAATAGTAATTATTATAGTCTCTACTTGTTGTTATATTTGATTCTGTTCCAAAATTTCTTGCTCAGATCTTCAAGTTTATCTTTTATTTCTTTAAGCATCTTAAACCTAGTTATTTTGTGATCTATGTCTGATAATTCTAATATCTGCGGTCTTTTTTTTTTTTTTTTAGAGACAGAATCTTACTTTGTCACCCTTGGTAGAGTGCTGTGGTGTCTCTTGCCTCAGCCTCCCGAGTAGCTAGGACTACAGGCCCCTGCCACAACACCTGGCTATTTTTTGTTGCAGTTTGGCCAGGGCTGGGTTTAAACCCTCCACCCCTGGTATATGGGGCCGGTGCCCTACTCACTGAGCCACAGGCACCATCCCAATATCTGAGGTCTTTATGGAAGATCTGTTTCTGTTCTGTTTTGTTTTACTGGTTCTTATTCATGGTATCTTATCTTTTCTTTCCTTGTGGTTTTTTTCCCCCTGTCAGTCACTCATTTTCCTTGGATTTTATCTGAGGCATTCTTTGAGACTTGGACCGACACTGGGTTCCTTCAGAGAAAATCCTTATTTGTTTCTACTGGGTAGCCGAAGCGCACTACCTTCCCAGGACCAATTAGAATTCTCTGCTTGAGATTGTTTTGGATCACTCCAGAGAATATGGATTCAGTTCATAAATGTGTATGAAGTCCAATTTGTGTTATGGACCTCAGGGGAGAGAGACCTTTCTCTCCTCCCGGCCCTTGGATGTAGACAGGCTGGAGTTTGGCGGAATTCTTTCTCTCTTTTTTTTTTTGAGACAGAGACTCAAGCTATCCCCCTGGGTGGAGTGCAATGGCATAGTAGCTCACAGCAACCTCCAACTCCTGAGCTCAAGTGAGTCTCCTGCCTCAGCCTCCTATGTAGCTGGTACCACAGGCACTTGCCACAATGCCCGGCTATTTTTTGGTTGCAGCTGTCCTTGTTCTTTTGGCAGGCCCGGGCTGGATTCGAACCCACCACCTTAGGTGTACGTGGCTGGTGCCTTAGCCACTTGAGCCACAGGCACCGAGCCAAGGAGTTCATTTCTCATTCAGTCTCTTACTGCACATGTTGTCCTCTGGGTCCAGCTTGAGGCTGTCCTCTCACCTGTGCAGTCATCAAGGCTGAAGCAGTGTCCAGGACAAAGCCAGCCTTGGCACCCCCTTACATTCCAAGGAACCCTTCTACTAGTCTCACTTCATCTGCAATTTCTTCCTTTACACAGCTCCAAGAAAACTAACTTTGTTTTTAATTTTATCTAGAATTCTATTTGTTTCAGTTGGGTCTGTCAGTGTATCCAATGGGACAAAGTAGCCCAGGTGGAAACTCTGCACCACATAACCAATCCCTGCTCCTATGTTTGAGCAACCTACATTCATTTCTTGACATCTCGTGCTTTGCATCGGAGACCTAGATTAAAAGTATCTTACAACATTTGCGATGGGTGGGAGCTTCCAGGTCTGATGAATTTTACTTCTCCCCAATTATTTTCAGATTGTTTTCAGAGGGAGGCAACTTTTCTCCTGAAGAGATTAACTCCCTGTGTCGTCGCCTAGAGAAGGAAGCTGCTCGGATAGAGTTTGTTGAGAGCTTAATCATGCTCTATATGGAGAAGATGGAGAACGAGTACCTGGATCAGGTGGGGGAGCCCAGCCTGCCCTCCTGCCAGGCTCCAGACCGGGTGACAGAGTGTCGCTTTGTTCAATTCCCACTGACAGGGGGGCCAAGCTCCCCGTCCAGCTTCTAGTTGGGCCTGTCCCCCTCCTCTTCCAAAGTCCTAGAATTCCAGTTCAAGTCCCCCTTCTTTACTCTTTATCTTTCCATACAGGCCTACGAGGTCATCAACAAGTTTGAAGGTAAATTCCATAACTTGTCTGTGGACCTTATTTTCATAGAGAAAATCCAGCGGTTGCTGACCAATCTGCAGGTGAACATCAAGTGCCAGGTAGGACAGATTCTTCTTCATCAGGGATAAGTATCACGCACAGCTGCACACCAGGTGCCACTCGGGTGCTGGGAGGCCAGTGCAGCCTCTGCCTATGGGTCTCACTGTCTAGCGGGAAAGACAGAAAAATCTTTACAGCCTCTGACATTTGCCATGTCGCCGTGCACTGTGCACCTAGCTGACCGACTTATTTTTATTAGCTGTGTTAGTCCCCATAAGAACTGTATGAGGCAAGTACTGTTTTTAATTCTCATTTTAGAAATAAAGAAAATGAGGCAGAGAGGAATTTAGTGACTTAGGAAGGAACACAAAGCTCTTAATGGGTAGAGCCAAAATGTGAACCCAAGTGTGACTGACACCAGAGATTATGACCTTGACCATGAACAGGCCACCTGTGTGACAGGAGGAGAGGAGGGCAGTGTGGGGCATGAGGGAGCAGAGAGGAGAGGATTTAACCTGGGGTGGAAAAGCAAAGCTTCTCAGGATTGAGGGAGAAGCAGGAGACAGCCAGGCAGGAAGGAGGGGAGGGAGCAGTGTGTCCTGAGAGAAGTCCAGAAACCTCCTGGGGAGAGTGTGCGAGAAGGGAATGGGGATGGGGGTTCTGAGGCTAAAGACACTCATGGCCAGCCACAAAGGCACTCAAGCCCACCACTCATGATGGGCTTGTGTGCTCAGGGCTGCATTTGAGGGGTGGCCCGGGCTACTGGCTGCAGAAGGGCTGGCAGTGAGTAGGAACGAGGCAGAGGTGCGAGGGTGTGGCGAGAAGAGTAGAGGACTGGACACCTGGACAAAGTGTTCATTAGGGACACATTCTGATCCCAGAGTTGAGTGGTGGTGGGTGGGTAGGACTTAGGGAAGTGAGTCCTAGAAGTGAAGGGCCTACGTTATCAACACGGGTTAATGTAACATTCAGGAAACAGAGTGTGAGGACCCACTGGAGCCAGGACAAGCTGAACCGAGGGTGGCAGACCTGAAGTGGCAAATGCATTCCAATAAAATAAGGGTCTCAGGCTCTGAGGTCCCAGTCTCCTGCCCTCGTGGTCCCAGGAAGCACTTAATTCACTCTTCTGTGAAAGGGGAATCATAAAAGCAACTCATAAGATCATCTCACCAATGATTGAGCTAATGCTTGCTAAGCTTTTGACCTGGTCCCTGGTGTATAATGAATCTTGAGTAAAGACAAGTGTGATGGGATCCCCAGAAGAGCCTCTCAGGCCAGAGTTCTGGCCATTCTAAAAGTGAAGGATAGGCAGCTGCTGGGACCAAAGTCCAGGGTTCCAGGCATGTCACCTGCCCTTGTTTAAGGAGCATGTTCCTAATGGGCCTCCAGCTGGTGCTGGCACAGACTTCTAATATTTGGAGACAGTTCACAGTGTACAGGGGCTGATTTTTTAATGTATGACACCCATGATAAGCAAAAGACATTTCCATCATGGGCAATATTGAAAATATAGAACAAATACAGAAAGTAAACAATAATTCTACCACATAGTCATAACCCATTTTGATTTTTCTTTAAGCTTTCTTCTACCCATGAAAAGATGGGGATATACCAAAACTGGCCTCTTGCTATATATAATTTTATAATCTGATGGCTTCCCTATCATGGATGAGTGGCGGTTTTTACCTAAGCATTCTTTTTTGGAGGAACATTGGGTAGATTTCACTTCTTCTTATGATACTGAAAGTATTAGTATCATAAGAGAAATGTCCCTGCCAGGGGTGTCTCCCGAGAGCCAGAATCCTGGATCTGAACGTGAACCTTCGAAGTCTCTTACCACTTTCTAGGTGGATTTCACAGACTGGGCACTGCACTGTTAGAGCAGGAGCCCATCTTTCTCCCAGCTCCCTCACCACACTCAGGAGTGCCAATTTTCTTTAGATATTATCTATTTATTTGATAGGAAAAATATCTTTTAAATTACTACTGGTCTAGTTTCTGGTAAAACTGCAACTTTTTCTCGGTTTCAGTGTGTAATCAATCTCTTAGATAATATGTTTTGCAGAAAATTTTCCTGATCATGATATGTATCCTAGAAAGAAAATCTCAGGACCTCTGGTTTTCTAGGTGGCAAAATCCAATTCGCAAACAGATCAACTAAATTCTTCCCTGGAACAGCTTCAGCAAAAGATAGAAATTTGTCGAGACCCAGAGAGTGATAAAACGGTAAGTGCTCAGTAGTGTCCGTATATGAAAAATAAAGACGTGTCTTGCTAGAACCATGAACTTGAAATGAACTTGCATGTGCGTACAGGCTTTATCCAGCACCAGGGGTGTCTCTGAGCCTTCCTGCTCAGCTCCTGTTTCACTCAAAGGGATGAAGAAAGAAAGAGGGGAGAGACTGGCTACTGTCCCCCACCCCACCACCTCCCAGGCAGGCTTGTGTAGTCCAGTGGTGGGGGCCTGGGTCTGGCTTCCTCTGACTTCACTGCCCCTAGGATGTCACCAGGCATCCCTTGCTGAAATGAGAACTCAGCACGATGCATGACAGAAGCACAGCCCTGCCCTCTCAATGACCACTTTTGTTTGTCTTTACACTTGTTTCTTTTGATCCTAGCACCTAAACTGATTTTCTCTGTCTACACTGTGAAAAGTCAGAATTGGAGCACAGTTTGAAAGGGGTGTGGTTCTAGGTGCCTGCCAGACCCTGATCTGCAGAGCAGGTCTCTGGATGTCTTTGTGCTTGTTTTTCTGCCACAAGTGCACATCTTTGTGCCCCATTGCACATGTGCTCAGGCCACACCAAGATACCTTTTCTGTAACAGTTCAGCCAGGTGCTCCCAGAACCAGATGCCCCCGCCTCATGGTTCTGAAGTGGGAAGCTTCTTCCTCACCATTCCCTGTCTTTTCTCTTCTATTTCTGAGATGCTGAGTAATGGTTCTATTGTTACTAGTGAGAAGACATTTATTTTTCTTTACTGTTTTTTTTTCTTGTATACTATTGCATGATTTTTGAGAAAAGCGCAAACATCCACAAAGCATAGATAGCAGAATAAGTGTCCTTCATGCTGCTCTCCTTGTGGACTCTAAACCCTGTTCCGTACGTTCATCACGTGTTTCTCACATCCACTGAGATTACTGGCACTGCAGTGCAGAGGAAAGGTGGTTCCTGTGTTTTTTCCATGACTTCCCTAGTCTTGCTTCTGAGACCACCCACTGGGGAGCAGGGGGAAAATGAGGTTTATCTGCTGGGATGCTGCAACAGGCCTCTGAGGGCAGGCTCTGCCTCTCCTGAGCAGCAAGCAGTGGAAACATTTAGTCTCACGTTCCCTCCCCTTCCACCCACTGCACTCTCCTGTCAGGGTGCAGAGCCACTGCCAGTGACGACTCCTGGCCCTCTGAGGGGCAGGTGAGTGTGGTTGTGCAGGCAGGCATTTCTGTGCTGCTAGAGGGGGCTGGCTTGATAGTCTGCGAGATAGTAACGCCTCGCATATGTGACCAGGGAGAAGACTCTCATGGCTGCATCCCAGCACACCTGCGGGGTGCTGCTCCAAGGGGTGGGTGCATGTTACATCTGGCCTTGGGGATAGCCAGATTGGCCTCCTGTACACTCCTGCACACCCTCACCACCTAGACCAAATGTTTCCTTCTAAACATAGAATGTTAGAGCCAGAGGAGAGCTTAGGAAGTATTCGGTGTCCCCATCTTATAGATGGGAAGACTTGAGGAAGTTCAAGTCATTTGCCTGGAGCTGGACCTGTAGAACCAGGTATAGAACTTCTGATGCCCCCATCAGTGAAGGGTCTGCTGCCCCAGTGTAGCCACCTAGGAGAGCCAGCCCGGTGTCCCATGCCCCTGGGACCTCCCTGCGAGTCAGGAGGCCACCTTCCCAGACCAGGACTCCCCCCTCGTCCTGCCTGCTCTCCTGCAGGCTGCCTCCTCTGGATTTTCTTCTCCATGTCCTCACTAGGTGGCGCACACAGAAGGACTCCTTGCCTTTGTCCGAATGTGGAAAGAAAAACTGAGCCAGAGGATTCAGTACCTCAACTGCAGCCTGGACATGGTGTCTCAAGTGGATTTTACTGTAAGGAGCAGGGGTGCTGCAGGGAGGGGGTTGAGCTGTTGTCTGGGCTTCCCAGAGACCAGCAGGGCAAACAGAGCCTAAAAGAAGAGTGGATTCCTAGGCCTCTGCTGGACATTAGGCCTGCCGAGATGCTATGGAAAGACAAAACACCAAGCTGGGTCAGATCTGGATCCTTGTCCCTAGTGGGCCACTTCGCTGCACCTCCTGGTGCTACCACCAGCACCCTCGACTCACCCCACCTGTTGGCTCTCGGGCCAGCCCCACCTCTCAGCCCTTCCTACCCACCTGTACCCCGGAGCAGCCACTGGCTTCTCTCTGTGCCACCCCCACCATCTCATCCGGGACCCCTGCCTCTTGCCTACCTGGCTGCCTAAATCTTTGCACATCCCCCATGGTCTATTCCTTGAGCTGCAGCCAAACCAAATGCCAGAAGTCTGACCATGTCACCCTCAGATAAAGTCCAAACCCTTTAACTGGATACATGCGGCAGCCTCCACAGCCTGTCCTACATGCCTTTTCATCCCTCTCATCCTGCCAAAGATGTCATTTTTCCAAACCCCCTGGTCTGTATTGGGGTCTCCTGGCCCACACAATGCCACTCACTTCCCATGAGCACACAGGCCTCATGGGAGGCTGCTGGCTCTGAGATTGTGAGCCAGAGAGAGCAGAGCCTGCATCACCCTCACCCCTGCCCATTCCTCATTCCAGGCTTTGCTCATAACGATGATGCCCACTTTCAGGGCCAGAGAGCTGATGGCTGCAGAAATGTAGCACTGCTGGCCCTGCTCTTACCATCATGCTCTCATTGGCTCTCCTTCCTCAGGGGCCCCTGCCTACCACACATAGCACTAAGCATCCATCTTTCACTGTTAGTGTAGGTCCCTGGCAGGATGGAGGCTCTGTGGGTCCAACCTGGACCCTTCCTCAAGGATTAGGTGATCAGATTTTAACATTGGTAAAGCAGGACACCATTGACCGGGGAGGGGTGGGTGGGGGTGGAGGCTATTGGCTGAGCTGTTTATGGTTAGGGACCCTCTAGAGAGGGGGGTGCTACTTGTTTGTTCCAGACAGTTTGGCTCCTTCTGAGCTAATTGTCCTTGCCTAGAAGCAAGGGAGGGAGCCAGTCTCCTGATACCAATTCCACCTGGGTGACCTTGCTCAGGAGGGGAGCAGGGAGTTTACATTAGCCTTTTCATTTCCTTTTTTTTTTTTTTTTTTTTTTTTTTGGCCGGGGCTGGGTTTGAACACTCCACGCCACCACCTTCGGCATATGGGGCTGGTGCCCTACTCCTTGAGCCACAGGCAATGCCCAGCCTTTTCATTTCCAAATGAAGTTACATTAACCTCTTCATTCCCAAATGGAGTTACATTAACCTTTTCAGCAGCCAAAAACCATATATTTCCTTCCCATTCTCCCATCATTCCCTAGCTTGTCGTGCATTCTTTCCAAAAATCAAGACTTTTTAAAAATGCTGTGGGACATGGGACAAATTGTTAAAAATCAGGACTGTCCCGCCAAAAGCGGGACGTCTGGTCACCTTACTCAAGGGGCTCATGGGCCATTGCTGAAGGGAGATCGAGAATGAAACTGGGAACAGCTTAATGAAGCTCTTACTGTGGCCACAAATTCTGTCCTTTCTCTATGGTCCCCCTAGCGGGGAGTTGGCCACTTGCTTAGCCTGCCACTCAATCATTCCCTTGTCCTTTTGGTTAAAAATGCCACCTGGGCACATCTGCAGGCCAGTCTCACAGAAAAGATGCTGGAACTTTGTCTTCATAGCATTTGTCCAAATTTTGAGCAAGTATTTGTTGGCCTAAATGCAAGTTAAATGCCTCTCTCTTCTGATGAGATTGCAAGCTCTGTGAGGGCAGGAATTATAGGTGACCTTTTGGCCCATGATCCCAGAACACAAGCAGAGACTTCTGGAGAGCAAGCACTCAGGAAATTTTTTAAAGGCATGAATGAACAGAGAAATGAACAAGCAGCCATCTAAGGGAGACATGACCTCTACCACCTAATAGAAGACAACATAGAGGCTCAAGGAGATTGGCCACTTTGCCTCCATCCACAACACTTAACTGAGATGGTGCTGGAGAATGAATCCAGCCTGATGCCTCCTCCATACTTGGCCTGGTCCCCACATGCTCAGCCCTTCTCTCTGGCCTGCAGGACCCCATCTTAACTGACATGGAGGAGGAGAGTGACATCATGGTATATTCAGAAGCACAAGAAGAGGAAGGCAAGGTGGACCTGGTCACCCCTGAGTCCTTTGCCCAGCCAAGCCGCCTAGGGAAGCCCATGACTGAAGACCCAGTTGTGGAGGTGATCAAGAAGATCCTGCAGTGAGTGGCCCTGGGATGCACACTGGGACCCTGCCACAATGACCTCATGGCCTTGAGCCTTTAGGGACCAGCTTGGGGGCCCCATGCACAAGGGTTTCCCTTGCCTACTCAAAGCCTCAGTTCATGGCCTGAAATGGGACCCATGATGAGACTCCCATGGTGTTAAGGGTTAACTGGGTGCTGCCCCAAGCCTGGCCTAAGCTGACTTCATGGTCACTGTAGAAAAAAGCTCACATTCTTTCCTTTGATTTCAGACATCCCAACTCAAAATGGGCACCCCAGAACAGTGACAAAGATCGGGGCCAGACAGGTAGAGGCATGCAGGCCTGAGGCTGGGGGCAGCAGTGGGGAAGCCAGTGGTGCTGTGTGGTCCATCCTCCCTTCCTATCTTCACTCTCATACTGGTTCTTGTTACACAAAGGCCTGAAGCGTCATCGGGGTCGGCCGGACAGCTGTGGGAGGAAGGCCCTGCCCAGTGGCAGCACCACTTCTGCAATTAGGTAGGACATAGGGCTGCCTGGGACCCCTTCCCAACTTCAGCCTGTCCTCCCAAACCAAGGCAGGTACAACCCCATGGCTTTCCCAGACTGTCTCATGGGCTCACTCTAATGCCATCTTTTGTTAGGTCTGAGGTTGTCCTACAGAGGGACAAGGCTCCCACAGGCCTATCTCCTGAAGAAGACATCCTTGCCTCCAGCCACACCACTTAAATGAGATGGTGCTGGAGTGTGAATCCAGCCTGATGCCTCCTCCACACCTGGCCTGGTCCCCATATGCTCAGGGAATTTGGACCCATTTTGGTGTCTCTCAGCCCTGCCACTTCCCCCACACATGGTCATGGTTAGAAAAAGGGACAGTGGGAGCCATGGAGCAGATGGCTTTCCTGGGGTGATGTCACAGAGCCACAGAAGGAAGTCCGGGGCCTTGGTGCTCTGCCCACTAAGGCTCATCAGGATGGTTAGACTCAAGGCTCAGACTGCCAGCCCCTGCGTATAGATTTTATGACAGGTGGATAACAGAGGTCACGTGACAGAGCAGACTTTCTGGATCTTCATGTCAACCTGATTGACATGGTTTAATTCCTGGTTTTGAGAAAATAAGGGGAATCCCTGCTTTGCCTTTACCTCCAGAAGGTCTTTTGGAGCACATAGCCCAGGTGCAATGTGGAAAGAAGCAAAGGCCAACCAAGTGAGAAAAGCAAAGGCTATGGCAGGGAGTAGGCCATCATCAGGGCTTTCAGCAGAGTCTCAAGGGCAGGCAGAGGATGGGAAGCATTCCCCTTCCTCTCTGTGTGTGCTCTGGCTGGCCGCTGCTGGTACAGGGAGCTGGAGCTGCAGGGCATCCTATGCAGTGGGTTAGATGGGTATATTAGACTTTCTCTGGTTGCTCTCAAGTTGGAAATGAAGATAAAACTTAGGAAAGCTGTCATTTATTTGTCGGGGTCATGGTGCACGGACCCTGACCTGGTTGGGTGCTGACAGAGAAAGCACCGAGGAAGTCAGGATACTTCGCACAAACTTAAGATAGAGTGTAGAGAGTGTCTGGAGAAAGGCCTACATTATCTCGTGCCAAGTGGTGGACTGGGACAAGACAGCACTTTTCTAGCTTCTTCAGAAGGCTTTTATTGATTTCTAACAAAAGCACATAAGCAGCTCAGCACCCATATTACAGTGGTTGCAACATCAGCCACATACATGGAAGGTGGTGGGTTTGTGCCCGGCCTGGGCTAGCTAGGCAGCAATGACAATTGCAACAAAAAATAGCTGGTGTTGTGGCTGGCGCCTGTAGTCCCAGCTACTTGGGAGGCTGAGGCGAGAGAATTGCTTAAGCCCAAGAGTTGGAGGTTGCTGTGAGCTGTGACACCACAGCACTCTACTGAGGGCGACATAGTAAGACTCTATTTGAACAACAACAACAAAAAAATCCACACATAAGCAAAATGCAAAAATGCCAAAAGGTAAGGTTAAAAGAATCCCTCATCCCTAGGAAGATTGGCTAGAGAGAGAGGCTGGGTAAAGTGGTAGGGGTTGCTAACCAACGGGTTAGAAAGGGGGAGGGGAAAGTCAGTTTTATCCCTGCAGAGAAAGGAAGCCAGCTTCCCTAATCTAACTGCGGATTGGGAATGTAAGGACTTAGCTGTGTTTCAGTCCTATCCTGCTTGTTCTCTCTCACAGCACAGGGATAGTCCATGCTGTTCTGTCGTCTCCGGGCTCTTTATATCTTCCGTGGTCTTGATGAACCCCCAGGGATCCATGTCTGCAGGCTTTCCCCTGGAGACCCCTAGATTGAGACAGGGCACCCCACTGAGAAATCAACCTGTCTACCTCCCACAATTTATTAATCAAATCCTGGTGCTTATTGTTATAGGAGATGTGGTTTAGCTTCCTGGATGGTTACCAAAGATAAAAGTTTGGCTCCCTACAACTCTGACTTACAGCAGGCTGACTTCCTGGGCTGCTTGTGGTAGATAAGGGATGGTGTCCTCAGTAGGCTGCTGCAGGTTGTGGGCCAGAGATCCATTTTGTGTATATAATCCAGATACCATCTGTTTCTATATTCAGTCTCTCAAGAGGCGATGACATGAAGTCCGCTTCACTAGAGTTGCCAGATAAAGAGAGGGTACCAAAGAGGATGCCCAGCTAAATGGGACACAGCTAATTTGTTAGCATAAGTATGTCCCAATATAGCATGAGATATACTTATACTAAAAGTTACTCTTTGCTTATATGAAATTCAAGTTTAAATGGGGGTATGATGTTGTAATTTGATAAATCTTGCAACCCTACATGTAGGTCAATGCCTTTTTCTTTTTGGTCCTCACACCAGGGAAGCAAGGATATAAATTTCTAGGTCCAAATACCCCTTGCCTTCTCTCAGCAGCCATGGTTGGGTTTCAGTGGTAAGGGTTTCACCCCATGATGAGATTGTCTTCACAGCTGTTGAAGAGTGGGAAGTTAATCTTGAAGGGCTCAGACCCAGAAATGGGAGTTAGTTTGCCTACACACAGACTCAGCACCTCTAGCAACCGAGGCAAGGCTCCCGTGGGTTCAGACCTGTCTCCTGTCTGTCCCCAGCCTCCGGAGCACAGACCCACCCTTGTCCCACAGCTTCACAAGGCACTGCAAGCCCAACAGATTGGACAGAAAGTACCAGGTGCTTGGGGATAAACCGCCACAACCAGGGGAGTAAGTAATAACGTCTTTTCCTTTAACTGCAGTTAACCTGTTATAGTCGGGGATGGCCAAATCTGACCAGCTGAGGGGATAAATAGAAAGATAAGAAAGGGTATGGGGACGCCCAAGTTCAGTTTGTCTCAGAGCCAATTGCACCCAAATTTGTTCAGAGATTTTTTCACAGAATTTCACATTTTCTAAGCTAAGCATTTCATGGTGGCAGGGCAGCAGACCCCTTTGAGGTTTTGGTTTCATGTCATTTTTTTCAATGCCCCCCTCTTCTCTTTTCCTTTATTGTAATTTCAGTGATTAAAACTAGATCTGGTCCACTTGTTATGGCTTCATTTCAATCAAACAAGTAAAATTTCAAGTGCAGCCCTTTCACCTGGGGGGGGCTCTCATGTTTGGGGGCTGGGGACCCCCACAATGCAGAGAAGAGTAGTTGTTATGTCAGGCAGCCCAGGTGTCACACACAAGCCAATGGCTGGACGTTCCCTTGTCCACACACCAAGACATTTCAGCACCATCGACAACTCAACCCCTTTATTTTTAATACTTGGATGCAGGAGGATGTTTGGTCCTACCCTAAGTTCTGTTTGTCTAATTACTATTTATAAGTAATCATTCTTTATTCTTTTAACCAATACTGAAGCACTGACAGGTGCAGGTATTGCCCTGGGGCTAGGGATTCCACAGTGAACAAGAACAGACACACCCAGTCCATGCCCTATGCTACAAGACAAAGACAAGCACATTCAAATCTTAATGATCACAAGAATGGAAAAGCAAGCATCCAATGTACACAGTACTAATATTAAACCAATAGAAAAACAACTACATCCCCACCCGAGAGAAAAACACAAAGGGATTCAATGGGAGGAGGGAAAAAGGAGGAGAGAGGGAGATTGTAAACTCTCACCCGATGTGATCAATGTTAGGGTATATAGCACACCTCCTTGGTGAAGGGCTCAACTACAACTTGAACTTCACCTTAGAAACACAAACAATGCAACCTAATCATTTGTACCCTCATATTAATCTGAATAAAATAAAATAAAATCTTAATGAGTTTATTTGAGCAGACAATTCATGAACCAGGCAGGGCCAGACCCCAAACAATTCAGGGCTCCACCAAAGCAAAAGAGGAAAAACCTTTTATGAGGTATCCACAGAAGCAAGACCAAGAAAATATTTGCTTAGCTAAGTGGAAAGTCCCTAGTTGGCTGTTTCTCATTGGCTAAGCTTAGGTTTCATTTTCCTACACTATAGCCATTCACTCTGAGTTGGGTTTGGGTTTGTTTATGAAGAACCTCCAAACAGTGGAGCTGTTTCAGCATAATGGCCTCCTATTTAATATCTTAAACATCTCCTGGACTTTATAGTCTGCTAGGAGAGAGAGAAGCCAGTCACACAAATCAATCCAAATCCCGATTAGAGTGTAGTGGGACTGAGGGAAACCCTGACAGGATCAGAACCAGAAGGTGAGAAACTGGTGCTGAGCTAGGATCTCAGGAAGCACAGGAGCAAAAGCCACCAAGAAGAAAGCAGCTTTTATGGAGAGGAATCAGAGTGTGCAAAGGTCCTGGGGCAGTAATTATAAGGAGCGACAGGCCAAAACAAAGCACTCAGAAAGTTCTGTTCATTTGGTTTTGTCCACGTTGGCATGTCAAAACGTGGGAATCTGCCCTGCAGGATCTGCCTTGTATGTGTTACAGGAATTTTAAAGCAATCATCATGACCCTCCTCTGGGAGAGCAATGAGCACCTACTGGCCATCGCGGAGGTGAGGACCTTTGCCCACAGGCCCAGCTGCCTTCCGCCTTCAGCAGTCTCCAGGTCAAGGCCACTTGAGGAAAGATAAGGAAGAGAGGAGGCCACTCCCCATGACCACAGCTTCTCGGCTTCTGTCATCCTGTGGTGTTTTTTCCTCCTAGAAACTAAATCTCACTTATTCAGCATTCATTCATTATTCATTTAATTAGTCCCTGAGAATTTCTCAAACACTGACTACATGTATAAGGAATTGGGTATCCCAAGAAGAACAAGCCCAGTCTCTGTCCCTGACGTTCCCAGTACCCAGCCAGAGGTCAACAGACGTGATAGGCAATAGGGAGGGTGGGGCTGTGGGAGTAGACATCTCCCAGGGGAGCTGCCCATGCCCCATCCCTGCCTGCCCTGCACAGTGGTGCTGGTAGAGTCGCCTGCCGACCTCCCATGGGGCTATCTGCCTTCTGCAGGGCAGGGCATCTGGCTCATCCATCTCTGGGGCCCACAGCCAGTACTCAGCTTGGTGCTTCCAAACACACTCCCAATCTTGTCACTAATTTGGGATTCCATTGATTTGACTCTTGAAGGATAAATAGGATTTTAGCATTCACTCACTCGAGAAATAACAAGGGTTGGCCGTGGCATATGGAGGGAGGTGACAAGGGCAGCTGAGGAGGAAGAGCATCCCTGGCATAGGAGATATGGAAATAAGGGAGGGCTGGTGGATCCCAGGAGCAGGGATCAGAGTCCCACTTGGGGTCCTTGTCCACACACGCTCTCTCACTCTCTGGCAGGAATTTTACCGCAAAGAGAAACACCCAGTAACCAGACCTGAGTACATGTGTGAAACCTTCGACCAGTGCGCTGACAACATCTGCAAGAAGATCCTGGATTATCAGAGCCAGGCCGAGGAGTACCACAACTCCTGCCTCCTAGGTGTGTGCGGGAAGCTGGCATCGGGGGTGGTGAGTGGGTTGTTGGAGTTTGGCCTTGGGCCTGTGGCCTGGATCCCACTCTCCTGATTCCAATGTCACTAGGGAGACAGAGGAGCCTCCCTGTGAAGAGCTGACATCTTCGATTGGGTGAAAACAATGATCAAATTCAACTGGAGAAAAACAACAATGCAAAAAAAAAAGTTCACATTTCTTAAGAAATGTGATTTGTACCTTTAGAGGTATATTTTATTCCTTCTACAGATGGTTTTTACAGCTTTATTGAGACACATGTATGCCTCACAATTCACGTATGTAGTGTACAATTCAATGGTTCTTGGTTTATTTAGAGTTTTGTAATCACCACCACCATTAGTTTTAGAAACCTCATCTTCCCATCCCCTCCCCAGCCCTAAGCCGCCATTAATCTGCATTCTGTCTCTAGTGTTTTCACGTGAATTTAATCTTATAGTATATGGTCTTTTGTGATTGGCTTCTTTCATGTTGCATAATGTTCTAAAGGTTTATGCAAAAATATTAATTGCTATGCATGCATTGACCTTATTTCTTTTTATCACCAAATAATATTTTATTGTATGGATCTACCACATTTTACTGTGGTCTGCTGTGCTGTTTCAGAGGCCATCTGGTAGAAGTAGGAAAGATTAGGGGACAGTGTTATAACCCACTGCAGGTTCATTGCCCACTGCTCAAAAGAAAAACAATACACTAAGACAGCAGGTGTTACAGGGGAGAAAGACCTTAATATCTCAGGCTGCATTTGAGCAGACAGAAGGAAGTTCTCAAATACATGTCTCTGAGGATTTGGGAGAAAGGTTTTTAAGGATACTTGGTGGGCAAAGGGCTAGGTAATTGGGTCTGTTGTTTGTCTGGGTTCAGGGTAGAACCATTAAGGTGAAGAAATTGTCTTCTTGTTCATGGGTGGGAGTTATAAGACCAGTTGAGTTAGTTCTTTGGCATGGGCCACTGGTCTGGGTGGTCAGCCAGTCTACCAGAATGCAGGGCCTAAAACATATCTCAAAATTAGCCCTAGATTACACAAAGGTGATGTTATCTATGGAAGCAATGAAGAAAGCTGAGAATCTTTATGATCATCAGCTATATGACTCCTGAGCAGTAAGCAATTACAGGAAAGGAAGTTAGGGAACAATAGCTGGTTATACATATATTTTAACCACGCCTATTCCTTTACAGAGTTGAGGCACCTACCACTTTGTCATCCTTTATTAATCTTATAAAAGGCAGTTTCCATAGTAGACCTGGGACCAGGACCCAGCACTGCCATCTCCCAGATGTATGATCTTGGCTGCAGGATTTTACCTCCTTAGCCTTAGTTTCCTCGTCTGTATCCAGGAGATAATAATACTGATTGTGGGAT
Source organism: Galagoides demidoff (assembly GCA_963574575.1). Taxonomy (NCBI): domain Eukaryota; kingdom Metazoa; phylum Chordata; class Mammalia; order Primates; family Galagidae; genus Galagoides; species Galagoides demidoff. The sequence goes on from CAUYQV010132285.1 coordinate 76,114, forward strand.
GCTTTTCTGAGGAGTAAAATTTCTTGCACAGACTTGGTATGTATGGGGAATAATCAGCAATAGCTTCCATTGCTATGGTGGTTGAATGACTGGAATTGAAACTACAGACAGTGTTTTATTTCTCTAGTTAAGAATTCCCCCAAGTGGGATCCCATCCTACATGATCATCCTCAAAGATTCCATGGTCAGGTGGGTTTAGAAAATACTGCATACTGTGTCCCTCTGGTTGATTCACATTTCATTTTTCAGTGAGACTTTCATTTCCTGCAGTTTGGTAGGACGGTATCCTAACCAACTCTCCCCCAGAAGACATGTAAAATACTGCCTAAAATATTTTTGTGATAAAATTTTTTAAATGCATTAGTGAGCTATCTGTAAAGTAAGAAACTTTCAAAAACCAAAAAAAAAAAAAAAAGTGAAAATAGAAATTCTGAATGATAACTTGAGTTTGAGCACTAATCCTGGTTATTTTCCTAAGGATATTTGCTGACTTTCAGGTGAACTTGGGTCTCCATTTTCACAGTCTCCAGGGCATTTGGAATCGGAGACAAATCCACTGACCACCCAAGGTGGGAAGTCTAAAAGGAGACAAACCACCTATAGCTGGAATTTCCCAGGGCTCCACCTGCAGAATAAAGTGAATGAGACAGAAGAAGGAAACTGTCTGATTAAAAACGTTGGTGCTGAGTGAAGGAAAAAAACGAAAACAAAAAACAAAAAAGCCTCCAGTGAGAATCCAGAACTCTAAGCCAGCCCTTATGTGATTTCTTTTTTATTTCCTGCATTTTTAATTCCTGCCTTATGTGGTTTCTAAACTGAATTCACAGATTATCTAAATATGAATTCAAATTTGTTTTAGTAGAACATTGGAGCTTAATCTGATACCTTAGTTTAAAGTGATCTTGTGTTAGTAGTGTCCAAAAGCTTGCTTGTTAGAGACACTACAAATTTTCTCTAGAAAAACCCACCTTCAACTCAGGCCTCAAGGGAGTCCCACTGATAAAATGGCCAGAATAAGAGCTCATAATATTAAACAAATAGCAACAATAATAGCACTCACACACACCCAAGCACAAGGATACAATACACCTTGAGCAAGGAGCAACAAAAGGAGACCAGTGGCTCAGTGACTTACACCTGTAGTCCTAGCACTCTGGGAGGCCAAGTGGGGAAGGAACACTTGAGATCAGGAGCTTGAGACCAACATGAGCAAGAGTGACATCTTGCTTTCTACTCTGTCTCTACTAAAAAAAAAAAAAAAAAAAAAAAATTAGCCAGACATAATGGCAGGCACCTGTAGTCCCAGCTACTTGGGAGGTTGAGGCAAGGGAGGATCACTTGAACCCAGGAGTTTGAAGTTGCTGTGAGCTAGGGTGACACCATGGCACTCTAGCCTGGGCAATAGTGAGACTCTGTCTCAAAAAAAGGAATGAAATTAGTGAAGACTTCAAATATTAAAAGTATCAAACACAGGCAAGATGGCAGCCGAGTAACAGCTTCCTTGCAACTGGGCATGGTGAATCCAGGGAGAGAAGACTTCAGGCATCTCTGGCTGGTGGGATCTGCCCAGAAACATCCCTTTGGAGACACAGGGAGTCAGTGAGGGACTTTTGGACCCCACAAGGAAGACAAAAGCAGTGGAGAACTGGCAAGTGTTGGCATGTGTTCATTTGGTCTAATCCCTCTGGCAGCTGTAAGTTCAGCAGCAGTGAGATTGCAAACTGGAAAGACCTTACCTGTGAGCTGTTTGGGGTTTTTTTGGACTTGGCACTCAGTTGAACTACCTTGGGAGAACTTGCGCAAGAGAGTAGAGGACTTTAAGCATTGTCTAGTGCCCCAGACTGAGCCACTGAGCCCGACGGAGGGAATGGAAGCCATACTTGAGAATATTATAAATGAAAATTTCCCAAATATCACCAAAGATTCTGACACACTCTTTTCAGAGGGATATTGAACCCCAGGTCGCCTCAACTCTAACTGAGCTTCTCCAAGACACATTGTGATGAACCTGTCCAAAGTCAAGACAAACGAAAAGATTCTTCTAGCTGCCAGGAGTAAGTGCCAGTTGACCAACAGGGCAAATCCATCAGGGTGACTGCAGACGTCTCTAATGAAACTTTTCAAGCAAGAAGACAATGGTCATCTACCTTTAATCTACTTAAACAGAACAATTTCCAGGCCGAAATTCTATATCCTGCTAAGCTAAGCTTTAAAATTGATGGAGAAATCAAATCATTTACTGATATACAAACATTGAGGAAATTCGCCACAACAAGACCAGTTCTACAGGAAATACTTCAACCCATTCTACACACTGACCATCACAATGGACCAAGGGCAGAGTAAGAACTCAGAAATTAAAAGACAGAACCTAGCTTCCACAATGATGCAAAAGATAAAACTAAGCAATGGACTCTCACAAAATAAGATGAATAGAACACTGCTACACTTATCAATTATCTCAATAAATGTTAATGGCTTGAATTCCCCACTGAAGAGGCATAGATTGGCTGACTGGATTAAAAAACACAAGCCATCCATTTGCTGTCTGCAGGAAACACACCTAGCTTCAAAAGACAAATTAAA
>CAUYQV010132287.1:0-22476 GCA_963574575.1 Galagoides demidoff
GTACAGTGTAGTATTTTCATATACAATTTGAAATATTTTCATCAAACCGATTAACATAGATTTTGTGTCATTTACTTAGTTATTGTGTTAAAACATTTATACTCTAGTTCTAGAAAAGTTCACTTGTACCCTTGTTAGACAGACCATATAGGTGATCTTTCCAGTCACCCTCCTACCACACATCCGCCCTTCTCCCCTCCCCTCTCCCACCCTCTCTCCTTATTCTTTGGCTAGAATTAGGTTGTAGCTTTCATTTGAGATCTATAAATTAGTTTCATAATAGGCTGTGTACATTAGATACTTTTTCTTCCATTCTTGTGATACTTTGCTAAGAAGAACATTTTCCAATTCCATCTACGTAAACATGAAGGAGGTAAAGTCCCCATCTTTCTTTAGGGCTGCATAGTATTCCATGGTGTACATATACCACAGTTTATTGATCCATTTGTGGATTGATGGGCATTTGGGCTTCTTCCATGACCTGGCAATTATGAATTTGGCTGCAATAAACATTCTGATACAAACATCTTTATTGTAATGTGATTTTTTTATCTTCTGGGTATATACCTAATAAAGGAATTGTAGGATCGAATGGCAGGTCAATTTTTAGTTCTCTAAGTGTTCTCCAGACGTCTTTCCAAAAGGAGCATATTAGTTTGCATTGCCACCAGCAGTGCAGAAGTGTTCCCTTTTCTCCACATCCATGCCAGCAACTCTGGTTTTGGGATTTTGTGATATGGGCTAATCTAACTGGAGTTAGGTGATATCTCAAAGTAGTTTTGATTTGTATTTCTCTGATGATTAAGGATGGATAGTATTTTTTCACATATCTATACGCTGTACGCCTATCTTCTTTGGTGAAATTTCTCTTCAAGTCCTTTGCCCACCCTGCAATGGGATCACTTGTTTTTTTTTTTTTTTTTTTTGTTAATTCATTTGAGTTCTCTATGGATTCTGGTTATTAAACCTTTGTCGGAGACATAGCCTGAAAATATTTTCTCCCACTCTGAGGGCTGTCTGCTTGCTTTACTTACTGTGTTCTTGGCTGTGCAGAAGCTCTTTAGTTTGATCAAGTCCCAGTAGTGTATTTTTGATGTTGCTTCAATTGCCCGTGGGGTCCATCTCATAAAAAATTTGCCCAGGCCGATTTCTTCAAGTGTTTTCCCTGCACTTTCTTCTAGTATTTTTATGGTTTCATGTCTTAAGTTTAAGTCCTTAATCCAGTGAGAATCTATCTTAGTTAATGGTGAAAGGTGTGGATCGAGCTTCAGTCTTCTACAGGTCGCCAGCCAGTTTGTCCAGCACCATTTGTTAAATAGGGAACATTTTCCCCACTCCGTGTTTTTAATTGGTTTGTCAAAGATGAGGTAACAGTAGGTAGCTGGATTCATCTGTTGGTTTTCTATTCTGTTCCATACATCTACCTCTCTGTTTTTGTGCCAATACCATGCTGTTTTAAGCACTATCGATTTATAGTATAGCCTGAGGTCTGGTAGCGTGATTCCTCCTGCTTTGATTTTATTCCTGAGTAATGTCTTGGCTATTCAAGGTTTTTTCTGATTCCATATAAAGCGAAGTATTATTTTCTCAAGATCTTTAAAGTATGACAGTGGGGTTTTAATGGGGATTGCATTAAAATTGTATATTGCTTTGGGTAATATGGACATTTTAACAATGCTGATTCTTCCTAGCCATGAGCATGGTGTATTTTTCCTTTTGTTAACATTTTCGGCTGTTTCTTTTCTTAGAGTTTGATAGTTCTCTTTATAGAGATCTTTCACATCCTTTGTTAAGTATACTCCCAAATATTTCATCTTCTTGGGCACTACTTTAAATGGGATAGAGTCCTTGACTGTTTTTTCCATTTTGATAATTTATATAAAAATCTAAAGTCCCACTTTTTCATGAAAAGCCAAAATATCTGGTTAGTCCCAACTTGCATTTCAGGAATGCAGTAATTCGTTGGCACATAAAGGCAGCTCCCCCCTCAGTTTCAGTTTGCCACAGTCCCTACCACTCCCTATTGTCTTAGATCATTTTACTCATATAATTTACCTGCAGGGACGTTGGGTGGATGTTTGTGCTTCTCCTTCTTGACCCAGCTCCTAGGACCCCACTCTGGGCACAAAGAGTCCCACCTTTAGGGCCGGTGAGACTCAACAGAGGAAAGACCAAAGGTCACTGGCATCTTCATCAAACTCACTTATCAAGAACATTCTGGGTTGAATGCACAACACAACCACCTCATGAAACATGTGAAGGGTCCTTGTGCTGTGCGTGACAATCCCTGGATAACTAGGCAATGGTTATCCAGAGATTGTCACTCACAGCAGAAGGACCCAATGGGGGTACGGCTTGCCAAAAAAGCAAGTGAGGACCACGAAGCCAAATCTCCCAGGCCTCGCCTTGGGCCCTCATCTGTGTTCTCTCCTTTCCCTTTCCCAGAGTCAGACCCTTCTCTCTGCCACTTTGCAATTCTTTTCTCCTGCCCTCTGAGGATTGGGGCAGAGATTTCTTTCACAGTCTCTGCACCTAGAATGGAGAGCCAACTCTCCTCCTCTCACTCCACCAGCCAGGAGAGATGAGCAAAAGAGCCATAAAACTGCCTCATGAGGAGTGGCTTCCAAATGGGCATCTCATGACAGAGCAGCTCTGAAACGCTCATGCAGGCCAATGGGAAGATGGAATGTTATTTACGACGCCTTGCATGAGTGGCTTTGCAGGAACTCACACACTGCAGAATGCAGAACAGGGGCTGCTTCTGGGTGCCTACCAGGTTGCTTGACTATCTTTCATCAACTAATCACTGGACCATTTCCCTATTAATTGCTACATATGCAGGAATGTTCACAAGATCAGAGGAAGGTGATTCATGCAGGTGTGCACTCAACAGGAGTTTTTAGGCTAATCTAAGGGAAGAAAGGAATTGCTTCTTAATGAGATTTCAGTCAATTCCTGTCTCTATAGTTCTGAATCCCAGAACTAGTGAGAGTGGAATGGACTCAGAGGTTGAGGTTCACTAGGTGTTTCCATCCTCATCAGTGCAGTCAACAATGGGCCCCCCAGACCTGAGTTCTAAATAGTGGTGGTCAATCTAGGTAATGATAAAATGTAACCTTTCTTTTTTTAATTTTAAATTAATATGAGGATACAAATTTTCCGGTTACACTGTTTTCACTTCCAAGGTAAAGTTCAGGTTGTAGTTGAGCACCCAGGAGGTGTGTTGAACACCCTCACATTGTGCACACTGGGTGAGATCCCCAATTGCTCTCCTTCCTTCCTCCAATCACCCTCCTCTCCCTTCCCATCTCCCTCCTCTCCCCTCCCATCTCACTCCTCATCCCCCCAAACTGGGCTATTTTTGTGTTTTCATTTTCATTAATCATCAGAGAAATGCAAATCAAAACCATTCTGAAATATCATCAACATTAGCAACATCACAAAGTCCAAAACTGCAGATGCTGGCATGGATGTGGAGAGAAGGGAACACTTCTATATTGCTAGTGGGATTGCAAACTAATACAGCCTCTTTGGAAAGAAGTGTGGAGAATCCTCAAAGAACTAAAAGTCAACCTTCTGTTTGATCCTGAAATTCCATTACTAGGTATTTACCCAGAAGAATGAAAATCACTTTACCAGAAAGACATTTGCACCAGAAAGTTTATTCCAGCTCAATTCATAATTGTCAAGTTGTGGAAGCAACCTAAATTCCCATCATCCCTTGAATGGATAAAAAACTATGGCATATGTATACCATGGAGTATTATACAACCACAAGAAAAGATAGAGAATTTACATCTTTTATGTTTACCTGGATGGAGTTAAAACACATTCTTCTTAGTAAGTATCTCAAGAATGAAAAAAAAAATCCATATCCAGTGTACTCAGTATTAATGTGAAACTAGTATGTAAACAATTACACACCCACATGAATGATAAAACCTTTCTCCATTACCTACCAGGGCCCAGGAAAGTTGGAGGCACTAGACACTCGATGATACAAATATGTGGAGCACATTTTATGCACTAACTTATTTGATCCTGGGGTAACCCCAGAAGACATGTCATATTGTTCTATAGATGAGGAATTGACACCAGAGAAGAGTGAGGTCAACCTTCCCAAGGCCATACTTCCCATAGGTAGTCAGAACTTGAACTCTGCTTTGCTAAAGCACCTATGAACCAGATTGCAAGGCGCTGCCTAGTATTCAGTCCTGATTTTCTCCTTAGGAGCACATCCCTGAATCTAGCTGGCCACATTGCTGACTGGCTGAGACACTAGACGTTCCAGCTTCTCTGGTACCTAATGTGGTCAAGGACTAAGGTGTGACAAGGGGTCCTCAAACTTTTTAAACAGGGGGCCAGTTCTCTGTCCCTCAGACCATTGGAAGGCCAGACTGCGGACCCTGGGATGAGTTGGCTGCTAAGCAGGACAGGCGGTGGTGGCAAAAACACCCAGTGGGATGGATAAACGTCCTAGGTGGGCTGCATGTGGCCCATGGGCCGTAGTTTGAGGATGCCTGTTGTGGACAGTGATATATAACTAGAAGTATTGTGGGTAAGACCCTCAATTACTTTTGTAATATCCTGTCCTCACCTCCTGGTGCCTGCAATGCAGATGGGATGAATACAGCCTTAGCTACCATCTCAGATCAGGCAGTAGCTCTTAAAGTGGAAGCCATGTGATGGGAAGGAAAAGCAGAAAGGGTAGAAGGCATCTGAGTCCCCAAGTTGCTGATGACCGTGGCCCTCCAAAGGAAGCCTGTTTGGACTACTTCCCTTAAGCTTGTTTACACGAGTGAAAATTAAATGAGGGGAAGCAAAAGCCTGTCTGGCTTGAGTCATTGTCTTTGGGGGTTTTCTGTTGCATTCAGCCAAAACAAATCTCCTCTCATAAAGATGGGAAGTAAAGACTAAAGAAGATAAATAAATAAATTTTATTAAATGTTAATACTTAGTATTAATAAATAGTTTACTTATTAGTAAAGTAAATATGATTGCTTTAGTATAGAGCTGGATGATGCTAATTTAGACAAAATCAGAAACATCTAGTCATTTTTTCAGGAATATCCAAATATTTAAATTTTTTTCTGCTCACCTAAAATGTTATGTTCAGAGACACTCTTCTTATCAAGGGGTATGGTAAAAGTGTTCCATTAGTGGATGCCAGTAAATCATACCTCCTCATGGCCATACCCTTGTATTAATATTATCCTTCTCACCCTGACTGTAGGCTTGGCCACGTGACTTCCCTCGGCCAGTGGGAAACACGCAAACACATAAACTGAAGCTTGGAAGTGTGTGTGTATTGCAGCTTGTCTTCCTGGAACTCAGGCATCATTTAAGATACCTGGGCTGTCCCAATGGAGAGGCCATGTGTATGGGAATCAAGGCTCCCTGGCTGACCCCCTAACCATCAGAAATGTACGTTGTGGCCTCTTGCACCAACCAGCCTCAGATCAGCCCTCAGATGACGGCAGCCAGGCATGCAAGCAGCCTCAGGCAGGAACAGCAGAAGAACTGCCTGGCTGAACCCATCTCAGATCGCAAAGTCATAAGCAAAAGAAGAAAAAAAAAGCTATTGTTTTACGCTCCTAAGTTTTGTTATGGTTTATTATACAGCAGTAGGTAACTGGGAAATGTGTGTAAGTAAATGGGTCTTCACATGTGAGCTAGAAAACATTGTATAATTAAAACTAATAAAATTTATTTCTAATATGGAAGTTTTTGTTTTAAACAGCCAAATAGCACAGGAGATTTGGGGGACGGGGGAGGATAGATCAAAATAAAAAGAAACGGGTGCAAGAAAAAAAAAAACTGAACGAGAATAAAATGCAATGTACTTCCTACCTGCCGGGCTTTGGGGGCTGCTAATGGTGTCACCACTAAAGCATCCCAATATCTTGACTGCTGAGTGTTTCAGCTGACTGGTGAATTTGTCGTTTGCTGGGTAGCAGGCAGAACACCGCTGATTTGAACTGGCACAAAATATATACTCCTGATGCAGGTTTGAGCTGAGTAAGTACCATCAAATAAGAACCCAACTTAAAAACGAGAATGCCTTAAATTTCGAGACAGTTGCGAGCTTCCTTTAATAGCTGCCGTAAGTGTCTCTGTACAGCTGCAATTACCACAGGCTTGATTTGAAATGCAGGAGGCTTCTCCTCTCAGATTCGCCTTACCTCCCTGGAGCTAGCTGGTTTGTTAAGTACAAATTGACAGTCAAATATGTAATAAATTACGACAAGTTGAGCAATGATTGTCTCCCATCTGTTTTCAAAGGTTGTTTATTTTTATGCTGATAAAGAGGTAGGGAGACAGCGACACCTCATCATTATTTCACTCCCTCAGCTGCTCCAGCTCCATCTTCACAGTGGCTCTGCCCTACTTTTCTGGTGAGCTACTGTTTAATTAAATCGCAGTGGGCCCGGTTTTAGGAAGGATAACCATTTAAGGGATTATTTGGTAACACACGACCAAACCGTGGGTCCCTCCTCTAGCCATTCACTTTATCGTCCTAATTTCTTCATTTCACCCAGGATCCTACAGCTGTATTTTTCCCTCAAACCTATTACAAATTTCATTTAATCTTTTTATCTATCATTCATTTCGGTGTAGCTCTATGTGAAGGATACTCTATGCTAGATTCAATGGTCTTGCCTAAAACACTTCAAAAAAGCAAAAGTTTATGTGGAAACTCTATCCCCAGGATTTCAAACTCATAAGAAATCTTTGTGTTGAATTAGCACGAAGGAGTGAAATATGAAAATATTTCCCCATAAACCACTAGAAAAACAAAAGGATGCCGTGTTTATATTTTTGTTTGTTTAACCCATTTAAGAGATTTTTAAAAGGCAAGTATAATCCTCCCCAGAGCAGTGTTTTTCAATTAGAGGTAGTTTTATCTGCCCCCTCCCCACCCAAGGGACAGTTGGAAATACGTGGAGACTTTTTTTGTGTTTGTCACAGCCGGGCAGGTGTGATACTGGCACCTAGTGGGTGGAGGCCAGGGGTGCCGGTAAACATTCTACAAGTATGAAAATCTTCAAAGGCACGGAGATAATGCTTTGTGTATGGTAGGGGTCTAGGAAATGTGCTGAGTGCATGGGGCAGAAATAAAGGTTTGAGTGAAAGAATGAATGAAGGATGAATAGTTTCGTTATCATCTAGCTTCCCTTATGGCTTAAGGTAATGGTGAAGGTGGTACAGTAAATGGGTAAATAATGCTTGATTTGCAGTAAATATTAATTAACTCTTTGGTTAATCCTAAACAATGGGCCGATTATCTCATTTATGTCTATTTTAGGGCAAAGGTGAAATAGGTTTGCTCTTTAAAATCACAGACTATGGGCTTGGCACCTGTAGCTCAGTAGTTACAGTGACAGCCACATACACGGAGGCTGGCAGGTTTGAACCCAACCTGGGCCAACTAAACAACAATAACAACTGCAACAATAACAACAACAAAATAGCCGAGGATTGAGGTGGTGCCTGTAGTTCTGGCTACTTGGGAGGCTGAGGCAAGAGAATTGCTTAAACCCAAAAGCTTGAGGTTGCTGTGAGCTGTGACCTCATGGCACTATACCAAGGGCAACATAGTGAGACTCTGTCTCAACAACAACAACAACAACAAAAACCACAGACTATGTTAGGATCCACTAGACTAAAATAACAAACCAACCCTGCAATTTCAGTGGCTTAGCATGTAAGGTTGACTCCTCATTCAGATTCAGTCCAATCTGGGGGCTCCCTTCCAAAGGCATGTCCTGTCCATGGGAGACTGAGGGATCTAGACCTTGTACCCTGTAGCCCTGCCATCAGGACCACGTGGCTTCCTGGCTGTCCTGGGAGGGGCAGAGAGCCACTAAGTCACGAGCACTCATTAAATGCTTCAGTCAGGAATGACACATGTCACTCTTGCCTGTGGTCGCTGGCCAGATTTCTGGTGAAGGCACAAGAGCAGGGGGGCTCTGTGGGTATGTGACCTTTGTAGATGCACCAAGGCCTGTACTCAGAGGGACCCTGTGCTCCGTTTAACACTCCGCATTCTTAATCATTGTTAAACAAGGGCCCCTGCACTTTCATTTTATACTGGACCCTGAAAATTATGCAACCAGTCTAGGGTGACCAGACATCCCGCTTTTGGCGGGACAGTCCCACTTTTTAACAATTTGTCCTGTGTCCTGCGGCATTTTAAAAAAGTCCTGATTTTTGGAAAGAATGCATGAACAGGTGGGAGAACCGGAAGGGAATATACGGTTTTCGGCTGCCATGTGGCTATTTCACCAGGATATGCGTTTTATATTATTTTTGTTAATTTTATAATGTTAAACTGTAATAATAACAAATAACTGTTGAGAAGTGATTATCAAGAACTGCTTATTAAAGTTTGCATTGCTGTCAGGCCCTGCCCTGCCCCACCCCCCAGCCATGTTGTCCCGCTTTACCAATGTTAAAATCTGATCACCCTAAACCAGTCCTACTTACGAGCTAGGAGCCAGACCTGCAGGAGGCCTGGAAAACAGAGGCGTACACCCAGACACTCAGCGAGCAGTGAGTGTACATGTCACAGCATCCACACTGTGCTGATCAAACAATGTGCAGTCTTCGTTTTCATGGAGATGGCCAGAACTGCCCCTACTTACTGGACCCTCAGCTCCTCCAATGCTGATGTCCCTGTCAGCTGAGTAGCACCATGAGCCAGCACAGAAGGCAGCACAGGGTGGCTGCTCTGTGACTGGCCCTGCTGCCCTGAGGTCGGGTTCCCTTCCCTGGGAGACCTGCACCAGCTTCACACTTGCTCTCTGGCTCTCAGCTCTTGAACTTGCTTTAGACATCAAAGAGTTGCTCCTTCCTTGGTTTCTGCTTTGATTTGCTGATTCTTAGTTGCCTTCTTCTTCTTCTTTTGAATTATATATTTCTGCCAAATTTTTCCCTTCAGGGTCTGGGACCCACTAATGTAGGTCACACACCAGAATGACATTAGTGGAATATGGCCTGGGGCCAAGCTGTGCAACCCTGGCAGCTCATTACAATCACTGGGGGATATTTTAAAATGCTCGGGATGCCAGAGACTCACCTCAACGATGAGCTTTTGATTCTACTGGCCTGATTGGTGGTGGCGGGGGGTCTGGAGAGTGGGAACCTGGGAGTTGACAGGGGCTGGGCAGACATAGAGTGATCCGTGATCCTCTCCTTACTGGCTGTGTGATCTTGGAAACACACCCAACGTCACAGAGGCTCCGTTTCCTCACCTGCAATGTGGGCTGACTGCACTTAAGGCTGTGTTAAGTTGGAAAGTTGGTTTGAGGATGTTTGTAAAATGGGCGGGGGGATCAGGGGAACTTTACAGTAATTCCATAGAGAGGGAGATGAATGTGCACCCACTGTCATTACAGTAGCCCTACTGGGGTAATTAGATCATGTCCATTTTTAAAGAAGGAGAACCAGGGGCTCAGAGAAGTTAAATAATGGGCCCAAGATCACAGCTGGCAAGTGGCTGGGCAGGTGCCCAGGAGGGCAGAGTGGCTCCCAGAAGGGCTGCACAGGTGAAGAAGAGCCCTCTGAACCCACGGAGGTGAGACTGCTAGCTCATCTCCCTGGTTACCCAGCTGGCGAGTGGCCGAGCCAGGCTGCAGACCCAGGCAGTGTGCTCCCTCAGGCCTGTTTTCTCCCTGTCTCTGGCTCGGCACAGTCAGTCAGCATCTCAGCTTGCGTTTTTCAGGGGGAATGATTAACACTGAAGAACTCCCCCTGCAGACCTGCTATCGAGCACCTTGCCCTGACCCAGCACAGCTTATCTCCAGGATCTTTGAGCTACATCTGGGGGCCGGAGGGAGATGTAGGGCGTATATCCCCAAGGTGCAGAACCGATGGGGGATGATCAGTGACTCCAGAACCACACCTGTGAGGTAAATGACCTTCCTGAAGCCACAGGCATGATCAGTGAGGGGCTGGAGGAGGTCTGCGTGGGAGTGGGGTTGAGACTGGCGATGACGACAGTAACAAGATACAGATGAGCCAGGATGATGAAATACGGTGCATCTGAGACTCGGTGTTCAACGGGAAGAAAGTGCCTGCAAATTGCTAGTAAAGCTGTAATGCTGCTGATTTTGCAAATGTGTGTTCTTCAACTTGATAAGTAAATACATACTGGGTAACATGGTGATGTCGCAAGCTGTTGTTTTATGGCTGGGAAGTCAGCTGCCTGTGATTGATACTAGCAATGAAAGCGTTTATAGAATAACACTGAATTAGAAAGAGTTGCTTTATACGTCTAGGGAAATGGATCTTTTATGAAGAATAAAACTTGATGAAGGAACTTTATCAGGGTCACCCGAATCTGAAATTAAACGTGCTGGGATGGAGATCTGGTCTGGGTTTGAGGCCTGGGGTAGGCAGGGTAGCCTCTCCCTGGCCATCCGTGCCATGCAGAAACAGAGTCATTTCTGTGTTCCTGGATCCATTTCTCTCCACCCTGAATGTTACTTTCAAGAGCTGCATTACTTCCTCTAAGCCATCAGGGCACCACGCAGGGGATAAAATTTAACAACACACATTTGATTCACCTTGTATCCATATTGAAAGGGATGGGCCAGGCACATGGTAGGTGGTTGGCCCCTATTTAGTTCAGCAGCAGCAGGAGAAGAGGTCCAGTGGCTCCCGGCACACTCTGTATCAGTGGATAGTTTATTTCACTTTTATGGTTTTAAACGGTTTTCCTTGGGTGTGCATTTCTACCTCATACTAATGCTACTCTTCTACATTGGAATTCCCTTGGAAATAATGTGTCAGAGGAGAGATCAGAGACATTGCTCCCAAGCCTGGGAGGCAGCAGGCACACAGCTCAAGCTGGTTGGATTTGGAGTGTGAGCCCTACCCCGGCTCTGAGGAGGGTACCCTGACTCCACCACCTCTGCTATAAGTCAGCCTCAGGTTCCTACCTTGGGGCTCCAAAGCCATCATGGGTCCTGCCCTCCCCAAGTGTATTTCCCCAGCCTCCTGTTAAGTCAGACAGCCAGGATCTGCCTATCATGCTTCTTTGTTGAGGGAAAGTTAGGATTGATTTCCATCCATTGGTTTCCAACCACCCACAGAGCACCACCTCATGTAAACCTCCACCAGCCTTCTCTCCAGACTAGAAACATGCAGAACCCTGAGTTTCAGTCCTAGCTCTGCCACCTAATTCTGCTTGACCTTGGACAACCCCGAGCCTGAGGTTTGTAGTGTTTTAAGTGGAGATAATAATGGTACCCATCCACTGGGGGTGCTGCATAGATTAAATAAGTTAATACAAGTAACATCCAGCCCAAGACTTTTTTCTCTAAGAATATCATTGTTGTTAAAAGATGGATGGGAGGGTGATTGGAGGGATCACCCCTATGGTTTATCTTACAAGGGTACAAGTGAATCTTTCTAAAAGTAGAATATAAATGTCTTAACACAATAATTAAGAAAACGACATGAAGGCTATGTTAACCAGTTTGATGAAAATATTTCAAATTGTATATGAAAACACCACACTGTACCCCATGATTGCATTAATGTACACAGCTATTAGTTAATTAGAAAAAAAGAGGGATGGGACATGGCTCAGAAGCTCCACTTTTGATTAAGTTGCAGAAAAGAAGTCTTGGATGAAAGAAGATTGTGTAAAACAGTTCCTTCGTTTTAAAGGTAACCTCAGGGCCATGCGTGGTAGCTCACATCTGTAATCCTAGTACTCTGGGAGGCTGAGGAGCGTGGATTGCTTGAGCTCAGGAGTTCAATATCATCCTGAGCAAGAGGGCGACCTCGTCTCTACTAAAAATAGAAAAACTGAGGCAAAAAGGATCACTTGACCCCAAGAGTTCGAGGTTGCTGTGAGCTAAGTTGCCACAGCACTTTACTGAGGATGACTGAATAAGACTCTGTCTCAAAAAAAAAAAAAAGGTAGAGGTAGACTATCATTTAAGGGAGATGGCATCATTTTGACCCACTATTAAGCCTCAATGATAACTCAGGACCTATCCATGTACTAGGTGACTCAAGAGATAATTGAAATATGTCTCTTTTTTGCAAGTTTTTGAGACAAATTAAGGTGGGCATTTAGGCATTGCTCCAGTGAGGTGTAACAGTGGTTTGAGCCCAGGTTTCACGATCAAACAGTTGGCTTCAAGTCTTGGTCTTTCAATTCACTGGCCACAGGGTGTGAGCACCAGGCTTAGCCTCTCCGAGAGTCAGGTCACTTAACAGTTATAAAGGAGGGAGTAAGGGGATGGTCAGAGGCGGGTCAGAGACACACTGACCCCTCAAACCTGTGTGTAACCATGTTACTTTGCTTGGTAAAGGGACTTTGCCATTGTGATTAATTAAGGATTCTGAGATGAGGAGATTCTCCTGGATTAGCTAGGAGGGTCCAATGGACTTGCAGGGTCCTTGTAAGAGGGAGGCAAGTGGGTCAGAGACGGAGAAGCAGATGAGAAGACAGAAGGCAGAGGTCAAGGATGGAGATCAGCTGCCCTGCAGGAAGACGGAGGATGGGGCTGAGGAGCCAAGAAAGGCAAGTGACCTCTGGAAGCTGGAGAAAGCAGAAAACACGGGCTTCCCCTGCAGCCTCCACAGGAAACTGGCTTTGCTTATACCTCGACTTCAGTACAATGAGGCTGATTTTGGATTTCTTTTTTCTTTCTCCCTTCCCTTTCCCTTCCCTCCCCTTCCTCCCTTTCCTTCCTTTCTTTCCTTCTTTCCTTTCCTTTCCTTTTCTTTCCTTTTCTTTCTTTCTTAGACAAAGTCTTACTCTGTTGCTTTGGGTCGAGTGCAGTGGCGTCATAACAACCTCAAACTCTTGGGCTCAAGCAATCCTCTTGCCTCAGCCTCCCAAGTAGGTGGGACTACAGATGCCGGCCACCATGCCCAGCTAGTTTCTCTATTTTTAGTAGAGACAGGGTATTACTCTTGCTCAGGCTGGTCTTGAATTCCTAAGCCCAGGAGATCCTCCCCGCTTGGCCTTTCAGAGTGCTGGGATTACAGGTGTGAGCACTGTGCCTGGCCCTGATTTTCAATTTCTGAACCCCTAACGTATAAGAAAGTAAATTTGCATTTTAAGCTCTGAGTTTGTAGTAATTCATCATAAAAGCACTAGGAAAGTCGTTCAAGGGGCGTTTGTCTTGCTGGGTATTGGAGAAGGTTAAATAAGATACAGAGAACATCAGTGCAGGCTGAGTGTACTGGCCGCCATGCCCAATGCTGCTGGCAGCTGTCCTTCTTACTTTTAGCTGCAGGAACCACAGTATCGGATTCTCCCTTCCGCTGTAAGCAGGTGGGCACAACACACTCTTTCAGAGGTGGAAAGACTGAGGTAATACATCACGCTAGGGCACTGTGGGGACACTGTGCTCTGTTAGAAGAGGAATCTAGGCTATAAAGAATTTCCAAAAGGTCAGACAAGGCTAAATGAAAGAATCAAGATCAAATTACAAACTCCCACCACAGCCAGGCAAAGGAACAGTCAGGAGAGCTGCCTCCTGATAGCCAAAGGCTGATGTCATGATCAAGGAGCAGCAGAGGGTTCTGCAGGTAAAAAGAGTGACAGGCGAATGTCAGAGTGAGGCTGTGCACAGGTGTGTGTCGGGGGGCAGGACAGCCACACAGATCTGAAACAAAACGTTCTCCCCTGCAATAGCTGCCTGTTACCTACATGCAAGGATCACCCAGAGATGTGATGAAAGAGCTTGGACGGGTAAAAGAGCTTCCTGAAAATGGCAGGCCCCTTGTCATCAATCATGGCCCTCTCTGAGGGTCCCTTCAAATTCTCCCTGCCTGCCTTACCTTAGGGACCTGGAGGAGCCGTGGCCGTCAGCCTTGTTGGTGTGTGACCTGCCGTCTGTATTTTGCACAATCCCAGAATCTCAGTATTTCAAACAGAAGATGTGCTTTCGGTGGTCAGTCCTGCCCCTCAATCCTGGTGAGAAGCGGGAAATCCTGCCTGTGTCACCAACATGCCATTTGTTAGCCCTTCATGGGGTCTACTTTGTGACAGGCCCCTGCACTAGGGCTGTGGGTTCCAAGAGGAAAAGGCATTATAGCCCTTCAGCTGGTCACACCCCACTGGGGGAGACCAAGATGCTTCAATGCCAAATTGCACTGCAGCCACACGCAGGCCTAGGCCAGAAAAATGCATCCAAATGACAATGGACATGTCCTACGGCAGGGTGGTGTGGCTCACTGTGGTGTAAGGGGACTTCTGAATGTTTTTAGTTATTCCCAGCTAAGATTTGAGGCAGGGCCAATGTCTCCCTCTTTCTCTCTTTTTTTTTGGGGGGGGCATTATTGACTTTGAAAGGGCTGCTCACTCTCTGACTATTCCATTATTAGTTGTCCCTGAAGCCTTTGAAACATTTTCCTCCACAGAGTAACTTGCCCATTTGCTGAGCACAGAGAAAAAGGTACTATGGCCTGAAAAACAAAACACTGGATGCCTTCAGATCTCCCCCGAGCTAGGAGGATGGGCACAGTAGAGAGCCGGAAACTTTGAGGCTGTATTTGTAATTCAGATGGAAAAGGGCAGGTGGAAGAGCTCTGTGTGCCAACCACGTGAACCACTACCTGCCTTGCTCTTGAACATTCTGCTGCTGAACTCAACCTCCAAGATGATCCAGCCCCGGCTTAGACATGGACCAGCAAAACCACAAGGTGTGGTCAGCTTGGCAGAGAAAAGACACACCAGAGCAAGCTGCAGAGTCCCGAGCACCTGCCCAGGTGTCCCACAAACTCATTTACCGAGTGATGGGCAGGCAGCATCCGTCCCCTGTGGGCAGCGGAAGGAAGGGTTTGGGAGGCCATCAAATGAGAGACTCAGTGGTTTGCAGGCAGTTAAACTTCATCAGGAACTACAGAAGGGAAGGAAGACAGGAAGAAGGCAGGCAGAAAGGCCTGGGAACTATTTCATGAAGGAGTTATCTACTGAAGACCAGTCACATGCTGTGCACAGTGACACCAGGGTCCACTGATACCCTTCACTGACTAAATCCATTTTGCGGGGCTGCTGCAACAAATTGCCTCAAACTGGGTGGCTGGGTGGCACAGAGTGACAAAAATTTATTCTCTTACAGTTTTGGAGGCTACAGGTCCAAGGTCAAGGTGCTGGCAAGGCTGTGCTCTGGCAGAGGGGATCTATGGGGGGACTGTTTCTTGCCTCTCTCAACCCCAGGAGGCTGTCTACACTCTTTGGCCTGTGGCCTCATTGCTGTCTGCTTGGTCTTCACATCACCTCTGCTTCTGTGTATCTGTGTTATTGTCTTTGCCTCTTTCTTAGAAGAACATTTGTGATGGCATTCGGGGTCCACCTGGATAATTCTCTCTCCTCATCTTGAAACCCTTAGTTTAGTCTCATCTGCGAAGACTTTTTCCAAATCAGGTCACATGGACAAGGTCCAGAGACTGAGCCTTCAGCTCTTCATGTGGTTTCTATTCAGCACTGACCGCTGAGGATGCCTTGGGCCCTCATGCACACTTGACCTCTCAGGGACTCTGTCATCATTCCTGTGTCGTCAATGGGAAAACAGAGGTGTCTGCTGACTGGCTCAAGGTTATGCAGCTGGTGCCTCAGGCAACCAGGGTTGGAGTCCGAGCATCACAGGATTTGGGGTCTGTGCTGGGGCCCAGAATGATGATCATGGTGCTGGGCAGAAGGGACACGAGAAACACTCAGGCATCCAGCACTGAAAGAGTGTTTCGGCTTCAGCTTCCTGAGAATCAGCTCAGAGGCAGACAGCTCCTGTGCCTCTGTCTGCCAGGGCCGTAAATTCTCTCCTTGGGGTCAGCTAAAGATGGACGTGTTTTCTAGGCTCGATTCACAAAGACATGTAAGGGGCCAGCTCCTGAATCTCAAGCTTTCTACTCCCAACAAAGCTCTTCTATCTTTTCAAAAAGACAACAAAGAGACTCAGGAAGATGGATGGGTGACATCTACTCACACTTAAGCTCTATCATGGGCCTGCTGGATTTAGAGGGAAAGAAATATCTCTGTCATAGAAGACACGTGCTTTATATTTCTATAAAAACATGGACAAGACAAACCTTTTCTTCATTTCTTTCCAATCTTTAAAGAAAGAAAAATGTGCACAGTGTATTATTTTTTCTCTTTGGACCACAAAACATTTGGGCAGACACAGGCATTAGAGTTAACTGAGAGCAAGGGGCTTGATACAAATATTTTCCAAGTATTCCAGATTCTATTTCTTTCCCACATTGAGAAGTAAATTTTATGAAGAAGGTCATAACCTTCCACATGGGGCATTGGGTTCTCTTCTACCTGGATCGTGCCTGGAGTCCTAGGATCTGTGGTCTTTGAGACAGAACAACCAGGAATAGGAGGAGACAGGACAGTGACCGTCTAGAAGGGGTGTCGCCTTCTGAGAATTAGTTGTAGTCATTGGGCCCATCTTGCCTGGAAATCTTAAGTCTTCTCTTTGGACTTAATAGGAAAAAAATGCTACAAAGAAAGAAGAAAATTCAACTAACGTGATGTGAATGTCCATGTTCTAATGGGTACGTGCTTCTTTCCAATTTCAAATGATTTTGTGCTTAAGTAGAAGTAGCAAAATTCCATGTGGTTCCCAGTTAGGACTGGTGGATGGGTCTTAGGGAAGGACATGGAGGCCCCAGAGATGCCAGACCACAGACAGCTCCTGAGTGCTCACTCTGAGTGTGCGTGTGACACCTGGAGAATCCTGCCCTAGGGAGGGGAACCGTCAGATCACCCCTGGGTGACCTCCCCTCTTGCGGCATTGATGATCCTAGCAGGACGCACAGTGCAATACTGGTGACTACAGATGCACAGTGCCCATGGGGTGTGGCAGTGGCGAGGGGGTGTTTGCTCTTTGCTTCCTCAGCTGGGAAAACTGTGCCTTGTGCTGACCGCCAAAGTCAGGAAAGTGAGGACTAAACCCGGCCGCATGGCTTCTAATCTCCTCCTGCCCCAGAGAAAGGCACACAGGGTCACGCTCAGACCGTCAATTCACTCTTTGCTGGAGTGGAGGTCAGCTCTGAGTGTTCTCGGGAGTCCTCAGCACTGCGCTGACACAGGAGAGAGTGCAAGCATCTCACGTCTTTGTTACCTGCGAGTTGCTCCTGCCAACTAAAAAGGCAGTTCCCATTGACTCGGATTTTTAATTTAGCCCCTGTGAACATTTCTACCTTAACAAACCAGCTGAGGAGCTTGTCTGTTGCCCCAGTCCTGAAAAGAGTTGGTGCTGCATCTGTGCCTTGGGGATGGAGGGCTTCAAAATAGCCACTAATATCTCTGTGCGCCTCCTGCCTGGGCATTGCCAGATGCCTCATCTCCTTGACCCTCTGTAATTACACACGACCTCCTGGTTCTGTGGTATCTATCTCCCTAATGCCTTTCCAGCCTGTTCACTCCTCTTACCTTCCTGCTTTAGGCTTGTTTTCTCTCTAACAGACTCTGAACTCCTGTTATCCCATCTTTACTTTTATTCCTACAACTTATAAGCACCTCCAACATTATAAATTCATTTGTTTGGATGGTTGGCTGATGGCTCCCTCCCATCACTGAATGTGATGTGGGCGTTGTCCAACTTCTATCCCTCCATGCTTGTGGGATAGCTGAATGAATGTTATTCTGGCTACGTCCAATGGGGGCAATTCTAAAATGAGGGGCCAACTGTGGTACCCCCAGTCTTGGTATGCGACCTCGGACCTTGCTAGATATAGTAAAAGATCTGGATCAGAGAATGAAGGACCATCATGATCTGGCCGATGTTTCTTTGTCATTCTTGACCCCTCCACATGACCCACTGCCCCTGTCATCACAAGGCACATGGTGGGCCTTACTGCTACCAACAGATACTCTGGCTGTCATTCTGGCCACATGGAAGGACTGCTCTGGCCTCCAACATTGGATTGAGGTGTGGCCCTGTGACTGGTGTGGGCTCTGAACCATCCGTGGGGGGTGGTGCACACCACTCTCAGTGGGCGCTCAAGAGCTGCTATGGAATATGCTGGAATGTCTTCCTTGGCATAGCCACTGCCATCATTCTGAAAAGTCTGAATGCCAGAGAGCGGGGGACGTGGGGCAGAGCCCCCAAACAGCTCCTGTTGGACATGGATAATGGGAAGACATGAACTGTTTTTATTGTGAGTCACTGTGTTTGGGGGCTTGTTGCTATGGCAGCATAAGCTAGCCCAACTTCCCTGGGCTGGCCACGGTCTCACATATCTGGCCCTGGGACACACTGTTTATTCAGCAATGGACTCTTCTGTGTATACCACCCCCTCCCACCTCAAATGCCACTTCTGCATCATCTCAGTAAGTTCTGCTCATCTGTCCCACTTTTCGCCCGTCCTCAGGCACCTGCCCGGGGCTGTGTACCAGTCTGAAACCTGGAGTCAGTACGCCCTGGGCATTCCTCTTCTCTGCCAGCTGAGTAACACCATGGAAAACTACGAGACTCACAACCCCTTTCCATCTCTACACATGCAACACCTTCTGTGGGACTAGTGGAAAATTCACTAGTTTGTAATTTCTAGACCCTTCCTTTGCCTTTCTTTGCAATGTTGTCTGAATGTTTTTCTTCTTATGATGGACAGATGCTTAAGACCTTAAGCCTTTACATGAAACCATCGTAATTCCCAGAAGTTCCTTCCATTTCTTCCTCAGTAAAACAGTCACAGATCTGTCTCCGTCAGCCATTTTTATATGGGCCTGCTACGGCGTGATGAAACCAAATTGGAAAGTTTAATTAGTTAGTTTGCTTCAAGATAAAAATGCAAATAAAAAAGTTTTCAGTTTCACCTGTTTATAAGCCAAAGGCAAAATTAATTAAAG
The DNA here is from genome assembly GCA_963574575.1 of Galagoides demidoff. Lineage (NCBI taxonomy): Eukaryota > Metazoa > Chordata > Mammalia > Primates > Galagidae > Galagoides > Galagoides demidoff. The sequence goes on from CAUYQV010132287.1 coordinate 18,830, forward strand.
TCCATGGAGAAAAGTAAATAAACATTTTGAAATAAAGGAAATAAACATTCTGAAGTGTGAGGTGAAGGCGCAGGGAACATGAGAGAGTCAATTATTCATAGTCATGTGTTTCTGCCCGATAATTTAATCACATCCACGCCGTCCTCCCTCCCACCGGAACCCACGCTAAGAGGGAAGGCTCGGTGAGCATAGGACGTGGTCAAGATGGGTTTCTTATCAATAGCTCTGCTAGATCCCAATGCCAACAACACGTCTTTGGATAAAGTGCCAGGAGATTTTCTGAGTTCTGTTATTTTCACTAAGATAAAATATATTTTTCTCTTTTTATAAACCTGAAAATGGGAGGTGTGCACACGATTTTTCTCTGTTAAAAAAACGTTTTTATTATGCTGTTGGCCATCTTGGTGTCTAAATTAGATTAGTCATGGGGGGGGAAATAAGTGTTTATGTTGAGATTGATAGTTGAGATGTCAAACAACAAGAAAAACCCCATAAGGAATGATGATTTCATCACGTGGAAATAGACGCTGCTTTTGCACGATACGCTTCCTTTTCTTGACAATATCTGGAGACAGGCCGTGGTGGCCGTGTTCTCCCTGCTAGAATGGTGCAAACTTGGGTTGGGTCACAGAAAGAGACAGCAGGTGTTGTGGCCCAGGATCAAGGGACAGAGTTTCAGAAATTGGTAATCCCACCATCAGGAATGTATCCAGTGGGAATGAAAAGTGCCAGCGAGGAAGAACAGTGCGTGAAGATGACTGTGCTGGGTGGCTTGTGTTGGCAAAAAATAGGGAGACGACAGAGAAGGGGAAAATGGTAAATAAATTACCTGGCTATCACAGCTATTACAAAAATAATGAGAATTTGTATGACCACAATATTTTCACGGGGCAAGGACAAGGGTTATAAGACAAACTGCATTTTCTAACTCCACAGTTTTGTAAAATCACATCAAAACAATGCAAAGCATAGATATGTATGTTTGTGTGTGTGACAAAGAAAACGTCTACAGAGGAATACACACAAATTATTACCGGCAATGCTGTGGGGAAGCCGTAGGAAGGATTAGGAGATGTGAGAGTGCCAATTTTAATTTAACCGTTTCTGTCCTTGAGTTGTTGCCACGAGCATGACTTAATTTGGTAAAGGACTGAAATAAAAACAAGTAAACAAAAAACAAACAGCCTGACAAAGAAATGCCCCCAAACAGCTGTGAAGTGCCAGAGAGGAAGCAACGGGTCTGGGCTCGTTCCCTGATTGCATTTCTCATGTGCCCAGTTATACTCTGTTCCCCAAACACATCCTGCCCCAGACTTCTGCATGTAATACCCACACCTTCTTCACCGCCTTCCTTCTGTCAGCCCATGTGGTAGACTCTTGGAAGTGGCTCAAATATCTACTTTTCCTTGAAGCTACCTCTGAACCCACAAAGGGCAAAATGTCCCAGTCTGTGAAGCCACGATCCCCTGTGCATGCTGCTCGTGTAGGACCTCATGGGTGGTTTTTTTTTTTATTAAGTCAAATACACACAGATCATGAATACATTCATGCATATGTGGGGTATGACGTGCTGATTTTTTAAAAATACAATCTGATGTGGTTACATGAAACCAATCATCATAGCTTTCACCTCATTGACTTCATTATTGTGTCAAAACATCTATGTTCTACACTTCACAGATTTGACTTGTACCCTTGTCATATGCTCCACGGGTATGGTCCTGCCTTTTACCCTCCCTCTGTCAGCCCTCCCCCCACCCCTCCCTTCCCACTCCTTTTCTCTCCTTCATCCTGGGCTAGAGTTGTGTTCTATCTTTCATAAGAAAGTGAGAGTAAATATAAGTAGGTTTCATAGAAGTCCTGAGTACATTGGATACTTTTTCCTCCACTCTTGAGACATTTTACTCAGGAGAATATGTTCCAGATCCCTCCATGTGAACATAAGTGGTAAAGGCTTCGTCTTTTTTTAAGGCTGCATATCGTAGGTGATTTTTATCACCAGACTTTGGGGTTTTCCAGAGCCAGCAACTATGTTGATTTATTTCTATATCCCCATTACCTAAGATGGGGCTCCAGTTTGCTCAGCCAATCCGTGTCCCACCTGCATGGATACATCAGTTTAAACATTCAGAGACACCTGAAACTGCCACATCTTGGCATCCCCATTGTGGCTGGTGGTTTCTCCAGAGCAGGGAACGTGTCTGCTTTGTTTTGTGACATCGCCAGCGGGGGCCACACAGTTGACTCCCCATTAGTGTTTGTTGCATGAAGGAACTCAGACTTCCTGACCTCTGGCAAGTCATAGCTAGCTGCAGGGACACAGGCAAGAAAGGCTTAGAATAGCTTCAACCTCCCTGAAGATGGTGGGAGAAGAGGCAGGGGGAGACCCCACCTCTTAGCCTTGTCGTCTCTACAGGATGCAACATGCCTTATATTCAACACTGCCTATGAAATTAATTGGAGGAAGTAGCCTGTCATTTTCCCAGAGCTTATAAAGGTGAAATTTAATTAGCAATTTGTTTCTAGCTAGCACGGAAAAAGAAAGGGAGACTTGTCCACAGGGAAAGCCGTATCACTAGCGAAAAGGGCTGCTGCCCTGTCACTCTTAGTGACAAAATGAAACTAATTGAAAGCAGGAGAGGCTGTACAGGTGACCGCCCCCTCCCCCAAAGTGACTGGTATAAAGGATTCTGAGGAGGGACAAATTGCAATGCTCCAGGCTCTCAGAGATCCAGGGATTTGCTGATACCAGACAGCCTTTGTGGAAAAGGCAGCCAGAAGCAGAGAATAGCACACAGAAGGGCCCCTTTGCCAGGGCCGAAGCTTTCATGTGGGAACACACAAATGCAAATACAGTATTCAGGGAAGAAGAGAAACTCCAGAAGGTGTGATAGAGTGCCCAACCAGGTCCTTGAAGAGGGTAGCTCTGGGAGCCAGAGACAAGACTGTGAATGGGGAGATGGACCAGAAATGGGCAGGACCTGGGGCCTCTCCCCCAAGCCACTGCTGTTCACACCAGGGAGAATGTCTCGCTACCACTCGATCAGGGGCAGGTTTGGAGGGGTTTCTAGTTCCTCATGGTCTGAGTGGTACTGCACACACTGACAAAGACTCTGTCCTCTGAAGTTTGAGATACCTGGGTTCATGTCCCAAGTCCGTAATCTACTAGGTCTGTGATCTTGAGAAAACTTTAGAAGCTGAGTATCACTTTTCACCTTAGAAAGTGGGACAATAATGGTTACGTTTGAAAATTTAATAAGGTAAAGTATTTGCAAAGAATCAATCACACATGTGGGTTCTACATATGGTTTCTTAAAGCACAGTTTATGCAGCTAAAAAAAAGTCTGAAAATCAATGGCCTAGATGTTTAACCATAGGAAAATGGCCAAATAAATTAGACTCAGCTATTTGATGGACCATTATGTAGTCATTAAAGATTGTAATTGTAAAGACCATGTAGCAATCTAGGATGTGTTTCTAAGTGAAAAGTAAAATGTATGTTGCACTAAGATGCAACTCGACACAGATTAGAAGAAAGGACATACAAATAGCAATGTCAAAATAGCATAATTAGGGATGATTTCTAGCGTCGATGCTGAAAAGTTATTTTCTGAATTATAAAAAAGGTAAATCAGGCCAGGCATTGT
>CAUYQV010132288.1:0-25366 GCA_963574575.1 Galagoides demidoff
CAGTTGCAAAGATATGGAATCAACCTAAATGCACAACAATTCATGAGTGGATAAAGAAGATGTGGGATATATATAACTTGAGTACTACTCAGCCATAAAAAGAAATGAAATAAAAGGTATAAATTAATTTCATAATAGGGGTGTATACATTGGCTACTTTTTCCTCCACTCTTGTGATACTTTGCTATGAAAGCTATAACCTAATAACAGCCTAAGAATTCGGGGTATGGGGGAGGGGGAGGGAAGGGGGAAATGAGTGGGGGGAGGGGAGATTGGAGGGATCACTTCTGTGGTTTATCTTACAAGGGTACAAGTGAATCTCAGAGTAGAATATGAACATTTTAACACAATAACTAAGAAAATAACATGAAGACTATGTTAACAGTTTGATGGAAGTGTTTCAGATTGTGTGTGAAAACACCACAGTGTACCCCAGAAGTGCATTAATGTACATAGTTACCATTCAATAAAAAAGAAAAAAAAAGAAATGAAATAATGTCCTTTGTAGCAACTTAAAGTGAAGTATCTCAGGAGTGGAAAAACAGACACCACGTATATTCTTTAATAATTGGGAACTAAAAAAATGGAAACACACAAAGTAAAGGACCATTGGAAACCAAGAAGGGAAGAGAGTGAAAATGAGTGAGGGGGAAAAACTTACCTGTCGGGTTCAGTGAACATTATTCTGGTGATAGGCATGTTGAAAGCCTCAACTTCAGCATTTATACAAGGTATTCATACAAACATTTGTGCCCTCTTAATGTTTTAAAAATTAAAAAAAAACTCAGCCTAGTTCAATACTCTTTTTCTCTACAAACTGTTCAGTTTGTATGCGTCTATAATATTAAAAGAAAAATATAACAATTGGATGAATTTTTAGTGATACTGCTTATATTCAGTTTAAGGAGGAGTCTCTCATTCAAATTCTTACTAAGTGCCAGTTGTATGTCATGTACTGGATATACACAGTCGTAGTGTTGAACAGCACACGTACATGGAGCTTATGTTCTCTGAGGGAAGAGAGACAAATAAGTAAACAAACAGTAACGTAACAGTAAGTAATTTCAGATAGTAATAGGGGATCTAACGAAAATAGAGAATGGTAATGGTAGTTGGGGATGATTTCAGCTATAAATATCTGGGATGGCCTATTTGAAGAGGTTTTCATTTGGGCTAAATTCTAAATAATGAGAAAAAAGCAGGCATAAGAAGATCTGGGAGAAGCACATTACAGAGAGATTTGCAAAGACTAGAGGCATAGCAAGCCTGTGATCCTGAAGAACTGAAATAAAGCCTGTGTTACTCCAGCTTAGGAGTAGACAGGGGTAGGATAGATCATGAAGGTCCTTGTAGACCATAGTAAGAGATTTGTATGTTACTGTAATGGCTGTTTTCCCACTGTTTTAGTGTTAAATTGCCCTTTATTTTATTAAATGATGGTGATATTACATCACAGATTTGTATTTAAATATCCGCATCTGGTGAGTACGAGGGCCTTAGCTTCCCTTTACTTGTTTGTAAATAACATTAACATTTAACTGGTGTTGTAATCTGATTTGACAAAACTAAAAGTTAGTAACCCTTTGTAGTCCCTAAACTTTATTTTTTTTTAAATTTTATCTGCCATGAAATCCAGTAGTTTGGAAACTTTCGTGTTGTACCATAGCAACTTCCCAACAAGAATACTTGAGAATCTGTCAATCAAGATGTGAACATACTGTAATATCTAGGCAATTGTATGCTGACATTTTATTAATAAGAGACATTTAATTTAAGTGCTTTTGAATCTCATTTCTTTTTGTTCTCTTTCTCTCATCTGTAAATCCATCACTAGATCATATATATTTCTCTTTTACTTGGCAATGGCTTCCAGAACTTCTTTGTGCGCAGTCCTTAGAATATCCACTATATTATTTTACAGTTTGCCAGCAGCAGCCCCATATTTAACATACTCAAATCCAAATGTTCCTTAAAGTCAATGCTCCAAGCAATTATACCCTACTTGTTAATGAAAATGAAATCTAGAGGTGAATGTACATGAAATGAGGATAGAAATACAGGCCAAAGGCTAAGTTCAACCTGGCTCTTGTCAGCTGGGATTATGTCATCTTTTTGCCATTTGAATTTTCATATGTGATTTGTTCATGAAAATGAGCATTAAAGTTTAGAATACAAGTGTTTAAAAGGGAGTTTTCTTCCTGGCGATTTCAAGCAATCATACAATACTTCTTCACTGTGGCATTTGAAGGACTCATGCAAGTTAACATACTTTGTTCTTTTTCTCCAAAATTGAACACATGATCAACTGGCTATGGGGGATGTCCAGAAAGTATCCAGCCATGTAATATGAAAAATGGAGACATATGTGGCTGGATACTTTCTGGACAGCCCTCATAAGTCCAATAAAGTGTCCAGTTGAGGCTAAAGATACGTGGCTTTAGGAATCCCTGATGATTACCAGGCCTTTTTCATGGTATTGAAGCCACAGCACCAAGCTTATTGTTGGCTAGGTGTACCATGTTTACCATTTCAGTCTTCATAAATAAGGGAAACCAAATTCTAAACTGCTGTTTAGAATTAAATATTTTAGAATTAAAATATTTTCTTCTTAGTGATAGACTCTGTTTTCAAAGAAAATTCCAGGCACCTACTGTGTAAAACAACTTTGGCTCTAAGCCACAAGCTTATTCCTCTTCTGACCCTAATGGTTCCTGAGGGATATCCGAGAAAGCAGCAAAGCTTTGCAGAGCACAGAATAAAAATTAGAATAAAAAATGTGAGTTATAAATCCTGCTATAAAAAGATGGTTATACTGCTTAAATTGGCAGAGCTTCTACACTGGAGTTTCAAAAACAGATTTTAAATGTAGATTTTTACCTAAAATTACATTTTCAGGTGCTGTTTATTATGTAAAACAAAGCCAAGCTTTAACTGAAGCTATTTTTTTAGAACATACTTTATATGTAATTTGGGAATGGTGGTGCTACTTGAGGCTAAAACACTTTTATTTTTATTGACTATTTTAAAAAGTCAATTTCAAATTGGTCAGTATTTTTTCATAAATTATTTAATTATAAGTAAGGTCATAATATGTTTTATTAATATATGCCAGTGTATTAATAATATATTATAAAATAATTTATTATTTGTTTGTTTTAACTTTTTTCTTTCTATCTTCTAGTTTGCCAGGGTTTGGATACCTGATCCTGAGGAAGTTTGGAAGTCAGCAGAACTGCTCAGAGATTATAAACCAGGAGATAAAGTCCTCCTGCTTCACCTTGAAGAAGGAAAAGTAAGAATTTTATTTTCATTTACTGTCTTGGCCTAAAGCAGGGGAAGAGTAAGCGTTCATTGGAAGAATAAAAGTTTTCTTGGGCCAAACATTAAATACACCAATACTAGTGAAAGCTGATTAGCAAACAGAAAGGTCTGTGCATAGTTTTCGTAATATCCCACACTGCAGATAAACAAAAAAAAAAGTCCTCACAAAATCACATGCAGACTGGACCATGGCCACAAGTTGGACACCCCTGGAATGAAGGGAGTTCAAAAGTGTAAGTTTACTTTGACTTACTTAAACCTAATAGAAGTTAACTTTTTGAATTAATCTAAAATTTTTGCTTACTAAGCTGAATAAAAATGGTAAACTCAATTTTTTATCCTAACAGAGTTATCAATGACATAGGTTAGTAAAATTAGCAGATAGCAGATACTTTAAAAATCTTTTATTTTGATCTAGAATTTATTATGATTATCAGGTTTAGATTCACATCTAATACTAAAACTCTTGGACTTAACTGTATACTATGGAGAATGATTATAGTGGGGTTTAAAAAACCTGCTAGAGGTTATAATTCACATCAATAATTATGGTTGGGCCAGGTGCCTATAATCCCAGCACTTGGGAGGCTGAGGTGGTGGATTGCCTTAGCTCACAGGTTCGAGAGCAGCCTGAGCCAGAGTGAGACTCATCTCTAAAATAGCTGGGCACTGTGGCGGGTTCCTATAGTCCCAGCTACTTGGGAGGATGAGACAAGAGAATAGCTTAAGCCCAAGAGTTTGAGATTGCTGTAAGCTATGACGCTATGGCACTCTACCAATGGTGACAAAGTAAGACTCTGTCTCAAAAAAAAAAAGTTATGGATATTTATTTATTAATAACATGGCATCAGTATAAGCATAGTCCTTAAACCAAAATTAAAGTCAACATGCAAGAGTAGAGAGAAAACACATTATTGGTACGATACATTATTTTAATTTTTTTTTCAGTAGTAATGAAGTAAAATGAGAAAGTAATAACATAACAAGGAAACTAAACTTAAAATATCTTGGATTACACAGATCTTGGGCCAAAAAGACAAATCCAAAGGAAATTGCATACTATCTAGAAAGTAATAATAATATTGTAAAAACATAACATATCAAATGTATGTGATACTACTGAAGCAGAGTTCAGAGAAAACATTATATTTTATTTTATGTTTTAAGTTTCAGAATATTACAAGGGTACAAATATTTTGGTTACATGAATTGCTTTTGTATAGTATGAGTCAAAGTTATAAGTGTGCCCATCACCAGTTAGTGTGCATTGTGCTTGTCAGGTGTGACAAGTACACACTCCTCTTGCCCTCTCCCAGATGCTTGTTTCCTGTTGAGTTTGACCACCAAAAGTGTTGATCAATTGGTTTCAATTTAATAGTGAGTAGATATAATGTTTGTTTTTCCATTCTTGTGATACTTAGAAGAATGGTCTCTAGTTCCATTCAGTATTGGTTCAACACTTTTTTTTATGGCTGAGTAGTACTCCATGGTATACATATACCACATTTTATTAGTCCACTCATGTATTGATGGGTACTTGGGTTTTTTCCACATCTCTGCCATTGTGAATTGCACTGCTATAAGTATTTGAGTGCATGTATCTTTTTCCTTTGGGTAAATGTCCAATTAGGGCAGTGGTTCTTAACTTATGGGTTGTGACCCACAGGAACTGTATTAAAGGGTCATGGCATGAGGATGGTTGAGAACCACTGGAATAGAGGAATTGTTAGATCAAATGGTAGCTCTATTTTTAGTTATGACTTTCCCTAGAGGTTGTAGTAGTTTACAGTCCCACCCACAGTGTGTAAGAGTTCCTTTCTCTCCATGTCTACACCAGCATCTGTTTCTTGGGGACTTTCTGATAAAAGCCACTGTCATAGAGTTAGGTGATATCTCATTGTGGTTTTGATTTACATTTCCCTGATGATGAGAGACTGAGCATTTTTTCATGTTTATTGGCCATTAGTGTATCTTCTTTTGTAAAGCTTCTGTTGACGTCTTTTGGCCACTTTTTAATGGAATTGTTTGATTTTTTTCCTCACTGATTTGCTTGAGTTCTTTATAAATTCTGGTCATCAGCCCTTTATCAGCTGAATAGCATATGATATTGATTGCGTGGTTGTGCAGAAGCTTTTAAACTCAGTCAGGTCTCATTTGTTGTTGCTGTGATGGCCTTTGGGGTCTTCTTCATAAATTCTTTGCCTAGGCTGATGTCTGAAGAGTTTTCCTAAATTTTATTCTAGAATTCTTATAGTTTTATGTCTTAGGCTTAAGTCTGTTATCCATTGTGAATGAATTTTTGTAAGAGGTGTGGATGCTGTTTCAGTCTATGGTGTTTTTAAGAAGAGGAATGGTGCCAGGTTTTAGAAAAGACTCATTGCTAGCAGCTTAAAGGATATATTTCAGGTGAGTAAAATTGAGGGAGGAGACTGGCTGGAAAAAAGAGAAGAAATAGGCCAAATTCAGAGGGCTTTGAATGTGAAACTAAGGAATTAATTTATTCAACATTTATGGGTCACCTGCTCTGAGTTAGGCCCAATGTTAGACACTTTTAACTATTTTGTATTTTCTCATGTTGATGTTTGCGGCAACCATATACATATACAACCATGTACATCATATAAATGATGTAATCACTATTTTCCAAATGCCAATGCTCAGAGACAGTGAGTAGTTTTGCCCAAGGTCATGCGGCCAGGAATTGGCTTTTGGAATTTGAAGTGAGATTTGAATATAGAATTTTTGACTAATTTTGGTGCTTATTCTATTTGACCATATTGGATATTTGCAGATAGTTTAATAAGTGGATTGCTTTAAGATATACATCTGACAGCCATGTTTAGTTTTCAAAAACCTTTATTTTGACATAGTTTTAGTCTTTAAAAAGAGTTGCAAAGAGAATAGAATTCTCTTATACCATTCACCCAACTTCCCCTAATTTTGAAACCTTGCACAGCTAGTATACAATAATCAAATAGGATATTACCATGGTATAAGACAATTTCTGAACTACAGACTTTATTAGGATTTCACTAGCTTTTCTTTTCTCTTCTTTTCTCTTCTCTTCTCTTCTCTTCTCTTCTCTCCTCTCCTCTCCTCTCCCCTCCCCTCCCCTCCCCTCCCCTCCCCTCTTCTCTTCTCTTTTTTTGTTGAGACAGTCTCACTATGTTGCCCTTGGTAGAGTGAGTGCCATGGGGTCACAGCTCATAGCAACCTCAAACTCTTGGCTTAAGCAATTCTCTTGCCTCAGCCTCCCAAGTAGCTGGGACTATCGGCGCCCACCACAATGTCTGGTTATTTTTTGTTGCAGTTGTCATTTTTTTCTTTTAGCTGGCCCAGGCCGGGTTCGAACCCACTACCCTTGGTGTATGTGGCAGGCGCAGTAACCACTGTGGTAGGGGTGCTGAGCTGGATTTCACTAGTTTTTCTACTGATGCCTCTTTTCACTTCAATTCCTGGTTATAGGTTGTGTTTTGATTGTCCTTAGTCTCTTCCAGTTTGTGGCAGTTTCTCAGTCTTTCTTTGTCTTTCATAACCATGACCATTTTGAAAAGTACTGTTCAGATGTTCTGTAGAAAGTCCCATCATGCTGTTTCCTCATGATTAGGTTATCACTTTTTGGGAAGAGTGTCATAGAAGTGATGTGATCATTTCAATGCAACATGTTAAAGGGTGTACAATGTCAGTATGTCTCATTACTGGTAATATTAGCCATGATCAGTGGGTTAAGGTGATGTTTGCCATGTTATGCACTGTAAAGTTACTATTTTTCCCTTTGTAACTAATGAATGTCACTGTTTGGAGGGGGGGACTTTGAGGCCATGTATATATCTTGTTTGTCTTTGAACTTTGCCTACTAATTTTAGTGTTCATTGCCTGTTAGCAAGTATCACTAGGATGTTCTAGTGGTGACTTTTCATTTCCTTCCTTCCTTCTATATTCATTCATTTATTGCTCATCCATTCACTTATTTATTTTTAATTTTAAAATAAATAAATTTATTTAGATTTCGGAGATGCAAGTTGAATTATGTTACATGCGCATGTTGCATAATGGAGTCTGGGCTTTTGGCTTACTGCTAATCCCAGTAATAGACATTGTACCCCATAGATAATTTTTATACCTCATCCCCCCTTCTTCAGTTATTAATTGGAATTCTTTTATAGGAAAATATTGCCACTTTCTCCTCATTTATTTACTAATTCAGTAATTTATTATGGGTTTATGGGTATTTCTTTTATTTTTTATTATTATCATTTATTTTATCACTCAGATTATTCTAGTTTTGATCATTGAGTGCTCTCGTAGATTAGTTCCTTTGCCTTTTTCACAGTTCCCCATCCTTTTCTTATTTACTTTTCTTTTTTTAATATAGCACTTTTTTACTTTCTGGTACAACAAAATACTTATATTTTCCCTGCCCTTGCCCTGATACCTTTTATTGGAGGTTGGTATTTAGCTCCCATAATCTGAGTTCTAGGTGTGTTCATTGCTGTTGGAATGACACTGCTTCTAGGCTCTCTTTGCATACAGAGCTAGGAAAGAAACAAAATACATACACACACACATACACATGCGCGCGTGCGAGGATGGATAATTAAGTTTGCGAACTCATCCTAGAAAATGTGCTATGTACCTTGTTGCTGACTCTCACTACGGTCACCTTTGAAGTACTTCTTTTCTTTAGATTTCATTATCTGCCATAGATTACTTACTTGTTATACAGGTAAAATTATTTCAGAATTGCTAATCCATACCTCTATAAGAAACAAATGTACCAGTGTACAATGTTGATGTTTAATTTTACTAATTCTTAAAAAATCCAGAAATAGAATGATTTGTTTAATAAAAGATAAACATTATAAAATTCCCCAACTATCCAAGAATTACTTTCCTTTTTCAAACTATACTCACTTAGGGTCCTAGAATAAAATAGAGAAAACATGGCTTTTGTAATACTAGAAGAGTACATTTATTTGGTGGTTTCTATTCATTTCAGAGGAGCAAGTTACATTCATTTCAAGCCAAGAAGGAAATTTCCATGAAGATGTTCTAGGTGATCTTCCTGCACGTTAATGTCTCCCAATATCTCAATTCCAGCCCCTTCTGACACTCACCACCTAACAACCCCGTATACGAAGGAAGACTAGAAAGAGAGTTCTGGGTTGCTTTCCTGTCATTCTAGAGTCTTCTGGATAATACCTATGTTGAACTACACTACCAATTAAGCCACAAAAATTTTGAAGATTCCACATGCCTTGGAGCTCACTGTTACTCAGATCTAACACTGTGTTTTCATGTTATTAGGGAACAAACATTGTACATGAGCCAAAATGGAGAATGTAGTGAGGTGAATTTAAAGCACTCAGCTGGGGACAGCAGGGGAACAGGCAGTTGTGTATTGACAGGGCCAGTGAAAGGACAGGTCAGCCCTGGGGAATGACATTATAGCCTAGTAAACAGTCAGAGAAATCGTGAGGGTACATTTTCCCCTCCTTTTCACTTGTCCTATGTTATTGGCCCTTAATACATAGTTGAGTGACAATTTCCATGTTTGACTTTGCCATAGAGCCATATTCTCTATGACTTTAACGTAATACTTCTTAACTTTTGGGAGCAGGTATCTTGTTAAAACCTAATGAAAACTATGAACTGTCTTTCCCCCCCAAAGTACACACATATATACATGTATACACACATGTGCATATACACAAAGTGTCACACGTAATTTCTAGAGATTCTTGGGCCTCTCATGGTTCAGGGTTCCTAAGTACTTACCACCTGCCAGGCATTGCATCATTTAATTTTCACCACAACTCTTGAGAACCCATTTTACAAATGAGGTGTTTGGGTTAAATAACATACTAAACAACATAAAAATTAAGTATCTGTGTCAGAATTTGAACTCAGATCCTAGAGTCAAGTTCTTGACCACTCTTATACGTTATTACTTATAATAGCGGTAGGGGGAGTCCACTTAAAGATTAAAAGATTGTGATCCAGTAACTGGGTAAAATAGGTCTAGGCTATGATTGCTCAAAGTATGTTAGTGAAAAAATTGTTAATAAAAGTTAACATGTTTGGCTCGGCGCCTATGGCACAAGTGGCTAAGATGTCAGCCACATACACCTGAGCTGGCAGGTTCGAGTCCAGCCTGAGCCCGCCAAACAACAATGATGGCTGCAACTCAGAAACAGCCGGGCTTTGTGGCAGGCACCTGTAGTCCCAGCTACTTGGGAGGCAGAGGCAGGAAAATCGCTTGAACCCGGGAGTTGGAGGTTGCTGTGAGCTGTGATTTCACAGCACCCTACCGAGGGCAACAAAGTGAGACTCTGTCTCAAAAAGAAAAAAAAAAGTTAATATGTTTAATGAAAAAGAAGACTCTCCATACTGTTTGCATTTCCACCAGTTTCTGTCACATTGGAATATACCAGGAAAATAACATGTTGAATAGCTGAGAAGCAAACTGGGAGTAGGAAATAAACAAAATGCACGGGCCTGTTTCATGTTCCTTGCTGTGATTTATCTAGATGCTGTATTTTGTGCATTTTCAGGATTTGGAATACCGTCTAGATCCAAAGACCAAGGAGCTGCCTCACTTGCGAAACCCTGACATACTTGTTGGTGAAAATGACCTCACAGCCCTCAGCTATCTTCACGAGCCTGCTGTGCTCCATAATCTCAGAGTCCGCTTTATTGATTCCAAACTTATTTATACATATTGTGGTAAGTATGCTTTCCTGTCAGGTAGACTGTGAATTCTTTTGTCTAATGGACATAGCCATGTAAACATTGTGCATAAGAAAATCAGGCTGTGGTTAGATTTTCTATTAGAGACAAAATCACTTCAGAATTATCAAAAAGATTTACCAGTATTTATTAGCCAAGTTGCATAAATAAACTCGTGAACTTACATAATTTTGTTCAAAATAAAAAGAACTGGGCCTATTTTGGTTTTTTTCCTCCCACAGAAGTCATATGTCAGATGTAGTTCTAAATTCACCATTTATTTTCATCTCTTACAAAAACTACTACGTGAAGAGCAGGTGTCCAAGGACTTTCCTTAGGAGCAGCAGGCTCAGGAAGTTTAGTGCTGTCTGTTTCTCAGTTACTTTAGAAACACAGCCCTGGCTTAACCTGTGGTAGTGTTCTTGCTTGTTCCTGCTTGCCTGGGCCCCTGCTTATTGCAGTATTAGCTGCCAGCTGCCCACTCACGATGCTTTTCATCTTTAGAGTTGAAGCATAGCATGTGTGTGTAAGTCTGCGTCCCTTTCCTCTTTTTCTGTCATGACTTCTTTTTCTCTCTTTCTCAGTTTATTCTGATCCACTATGTTCTCTGATTCTTTTTTTTCTCACTAATTTTTTAAATCTTTATTTACTTATTTATTTATTTTTTTGAAACAGAGTCTCACTATGTTGCCCTTGGTAGAGTGTCATGGTGTCACAGCTCACAGCAACCTCCAACTCTTGAGCTTAAGTGATTCTCTTGCTTCAGCCTCCCAAGTAGCTGGGACTACAGGCACCTGCCACAGTGCCCAGCTATTTTTTTCTTTTTTTTGTAGTTCTCATTGTTGTTTAGCAGGCCCCGGCAGGGTTTGAACCTGCCAGCCCTGATGTATGGGGCTGGTGCCCTAACCACTGAGCAACAAGCACCGAGCCTTAAATCTTTCTTTAATCATTCTCTCCTCTGAAGCTCAGATCTAGATTTCCATTCATTTTCATTTAGATTCATTTGGTTGGTATACCCACTCAGTGCTTGTCATTTTTTCAGTACTCTTGTGTTTTAGAAAGGAGCAGCCACATTTTCTTCTTAAAAGAATTCGCATCAGTTACTTTTTTTTTTTTTTGAGACAGAGTCTCAGTCTGCCACCCTGGGTACAGGGCTGTGGTGTCACAGCTGACAACAACCTCCAACTTGGGCTCAAGCGATCCTCTTGCTTCAGTTTTTCTATTTTTAGTAGAGACAGGGGTCTCGCTTTTGCTCAGGCTGGTGTCGAACTTGTGAGCTCAAGTAATCCACCAGCTTCAGCCTTCCAGAGCTTTACATTGTTGATAATTAACTCTTCTTCTTCTCTATTATCTGAATATTTCATTTTATCAATTTTCCTTTTTCTTGTATATATGTTACCTTTTCAGTGGAGTCTTGCCTGACTAATCTAAATTATAAACCCCGCTGTCACCTTTTTACTATGTTCCTTTTCTTTTCTCCTTTTTTCTTATACTATATAACCTATGATTTTATACATATGTAATATACATATATGTACATATATATATTTTCCTTATCTTGTTTGATATCTTGTTTCCTTATCTTGTGTGAATTTCCCACTAGAATATAAGCTCTATTAGGGGAAGGTTTGTCTTTTTCTCTTTACTGTTACAAATCTGGCACTTAGAAAAGAAACATAGTAGGAACTGAATAAATACTTGTTGAGTTAATGGCCTAATTAAATTAATATATACCTACTGAAATATTTTTAGGAAATACAGAAAAGTATAAAAAAGGAAAAACAATTACATGTAATTTACCATTAAAAGATAGCCAGTATTTTGTTGACTAATATTCTTTCAATGTATGTGTGCAAGAGGGTAGAAGTACGTATAAAGTTGGAATAAAAGTCCAAATGTAGTTTTGTATCATGTTTTCCTATGATATTTAATCATCTTTAAGAATATGATTTTTGGTGGTAGCATAATAGTTTATCATATGGATGTAACAGAATGTATTCACCTACTCTTATATATTTTGTTTGTTTACATTTTTACTGTTAGGAATAATATTATGGTAAACATCTCTGCAAAAAAAAATCTCCTAAGTGTACATTTCTGATTATTTCATTTGGATAAATTTCTAGAAGTGGAATTTTTGGATTAAATATTAAGAAAATGTTTAAAGTTCTTATAAAATTGCTACATTATTTTAAATAGCATAGTCCAGTTTTTAAATGATGTTTTAGTTAGGACTACATATAATAGGTTCACAGGTAAAGGCTTAGGTGCATTGTGATCCTTGAACAATTTATTAGCTTAAAATTAACTAAATTGAGATAAAGTTTTATTTTAACTCTTGAGTCCCATTTTGTTGAGTTTGATCTATCTATTGGGATATTGTTGATGGCTTTTTCTTTCTTGTCTACTTCCCCCACACCCCCAGGTATAGTCCTAGTAGCTATAAATCCCTATGAACAGCTACCTATTTATGGAGAAGATATTATTAATGCATACAGTGGTCAGAACATGGGTGATATGGATCCACATATCTTTGCCGTAGCTGAAGAAGCTTACAAGCAAATGGCCAGGTTGGTGGAAGCTTTTTTTCTATTTCATGGCTTTTATTATATAATAATTTCTTCTTTGCTAAGTGACAGATATATTAAAGTGAATGGGCTGGGCACAGTGGCTCACACCTGTAATCCTAGCTCTTTGAGAGGTCGAGGCAGGTGGATTGCTTGAGCTCAGGAGTTCAAGACCAGCCTGAGCAAGAGTGAGACCCCATCTCTAAAAATAGCCATGCATTGTGACAGGCACCTGTAGTCCCAGCTACTTGGGAGGCTGAGGCCAGAGAATCGCTTGAGCCTGTGAGCTATGATGCCACAGTATTCTAACAAGGGTAACAGAGTGATACTCTGTCTCAAAAAATAAACGAATAAGTAAAGTGAATGGCACCTTCTAAGTAGATAAGCAGCTTTGGCCAATTTGTCTCAGATAGCTTAAATTACTATTAAATATTAAAATAATCTCACATTTGTGAAAGGACATGTAGTTTCTAAGCAGTACTTTATTTATTTATTTATTTATTTATTTATTTATTTGTTAAGCAGGCCTGGACCAGTTTTGAACCTGCCACTCCTGGTGTATAGTGCTGGTGCTCTAACCACCAAAAAAAACCCAGACATAGTTTTTTTTTTTTTTTTTTTTTTGAGACGGAGTCTCAAGCTATCCCCCTGGGTAGAGTGCCATGGCAGCACAGCTCATAGCAACCTCCAACTCCTGGACTTAAGCGAGTCTCCTGCCTCCGCCTCCCAAGTAGCTGGGACCACAGGCGCCCACCACAACGCCTGGCCATTTTTTGGTTGCAGCCATCATTGTTGTTTGGCGGGCCTGGGCTGGTGATTCGAACCCGCCACCTTAGGTGTACGTGGCTGGCGCCTTAGCCGATTGAGCCACAGGCACCGAGCCCAGACATAGTTTTTAAAAACTGCCTCTGGAATTTAAACATGATCTATACTAGGCAAGGACAGATGTAATGTTTTACAGATGAAAAGATTAAAGTTCAGTGATATTATTTACCCAATGTTACTCAGCTAATGAGTGACAAAAGCCAGAAAACTGAGAGGACTATAAGTTGGGAAAAAGACTGTATTCTAGAGAATTAAATCTAAAGGGAAGTGTGAATTTTAATGTTAGTCTTATATGACAGGGCATCAGTGATTCTCAATAGCATCCACAAAATGTGTCTAATATTAACCATAGGACCTTAATATTCTGAGGATACAGATGGGAGAAAAATACTACTTTCAAGATTATACTCTTAATAACGTAATGTAAAATTGTGAATAACATATACTTAAGTCATTCCTACAGCCTATAAAAAAGAACTCGGCATATTATGAATATGATATGAGAAACCCTCAAGCAGTTTATAAAGTAGAGAAAAAACTTACACAGCAGAGGTTTTTATTTTCTTGTCTCCAGACAGGAAGAGTGTATGTGATTGGACCAGTGTGTGACAGAATTTTAGAATTGTTTCAGTGACAGAGTCCATAGAAGTTATTATGCCCTTTTAATAATAAAATAATACTAATACTTCTAGGAGCAGCTAATAGTTACTATGTACTTTCTTTCTGTAGGGTATTATTTTATTGCTTTCTATTTATTAGTTTTATTCTCTTAGCATTTTTTAGAGTTTGGCATTATTATTAATATTCATTTTACAAATGAGAAAACAGAAACACAGAGAAGTATAACTTTTCTAAGGTCACATAATTAGGAAGACCAGTTTTCAAATGCATTAGTCTTTTCACACTATGACATATGAATACAGTAGAACCTCCATAGTTGACTACCTCTTTAATTTGAAGTTGATCTAATTTTCTTAGACCAGAGATGCACCATAAGTGTGTATCAGTAGAGTAGACCTAGTTTGCTATGCTGACCACCTCTGTATGTTGACCTGTTTGTTGAAGTCCCATGGGTGGTCAACTTACACAGGTTCTACTATATACTCAATATGAAATGACTAAACATAGTTTAAGTCTACAAAGCATGATGTATTTATGCCAGATTCTGCTATAAAATAGTCATGAGTTTTCAAAGTTTAACAAGTTACTTTCTTATAATTGAGAAACTTCCATCCATATTTTTTTCTGTAAGTTGGAAACGACTACCAATATTTGATTTGTACAGTATTGGAGAATTGCAGTACCCCTTGGCATCACTCAATACAACCTGAGAACTAGTAGGCAGAGAGGAAATCATATGGAGGGCTAGACTCCAAAAATAATTTCTGAAAATTTGATATTGTTCAGAGAATTATGACTCCTTGCAAAATATTATTCATAAATATAAAAATATGGTTCTTACCATCTTTGTTACTGGTAATCCACAGATAGTATTAGATTTATGTGACTATTTCTGGTTTTTTACCCTTAGACTTACTGTGATTTTCTATCATTTTTTCCTTATTATCCAGTATGACTCAATCACTTGAAGTGATTTCTTAACCGAAGATTTGTTTTTTTTCCTTTGCTCAATTTTCTCTTTTAGGCAGTTTTAAAATACACTTTCGTCCACTATGATATTATATTTATCATTTATATGAATAATTTTACACTCATAAAATCTACCACAACAGTTAAATAGACCATGTCTGCTTAAGCTCACAGTCATAATGTCAATTCTGCAAAATCATTTCTTGCTATTTTTTTTTTTTTTTTTTGCTTAATGAAGATATCATCTTCACTAGATATGAAACCTGGTATTTCACATTGCCACCATTCCTAGAGGCCCCTCACATCTTCAGAGAAAGTACAATTTGATTCCTCTCAAGGGGATTATTGAGCACCATCCAAACACCAGGCACTGTTCTGTGTATATGGGAACATTACAATGAACAAATTAGATAAAATGGACAGAAATGCCTACCCACGACATAAAACATGATAATAGAAATAAATAAAACACAGTTTGCTGCATGACATTGCTGGATGATCGATAAAATTGGAATATAGATTGATTAGTAATGGTGTTACATATTGTTATATTTCTTGTTTTTGATCATCATGGCTCTGTAAGAGTATGTCTCTGTTCTTAGGAATTATACTTTAAAAGATGTCAGAGTCATCACGTCTGCAACCTACTCTTAAATGTTTCAGATGATATTAGACTAAGAGAAACAGATTAATAAAGCAAATGACAAAAGCTAAACACTTGGTGAATCTGAATAGTAAATTCATTTTATTATTTTTGTAGTTTTCTGTTAAGTTTGAAATTATATTAAAAGTAAAGTCATACACACACAAAGAATAGAATATACTGGGAAGAGTAGAAGCCAGGAGACTAGTTAGGAGGTTATTGTATCGATCCAAGCAAGAGATAATAATTTAGTTCAGGAGGAAACTGGTGGAGATGGTAAGAAGTAGATGGATTTTGGACCTATTTTAAGATAGAACTGGCAAAGCCTTGCTTATATGAGGTAGAGGAGAAGAAGATGACAGCAAGGATTCTGAGCACCTAGAAGGTTGGAGCTGCCATTCAGTAAGATGGAGAGGATTGTGGGAAGAGAAAGTTGTAATGTGTTGGGATGGGGTAGACAGGAGGGGGTGGAGTTCCATTTTAGAACTTTAATGTTGAGATGGTGTTTTAGGTATCTATCCTCAAAGCAAAGCTGACACAAGTGATTCTTCTCAAGCAGATGTATGTTTAGTGACAGTGGCATTAACCAAGATCCTTGGCTCATGGCTCCTTTGCAAATATGTTCCTTGATAAAATGCCCTCATAAAATACTTCCCTAGAATAGCCTCTTTTTTTTTTTTTTTTTGAGACAGAGCCTCAAGCTGTCCCCTGGGTAGGGTGATGTGGCATCACAGCTCACAGCAACCTTCAGCTCCTGGGCTCAAGCGAGTCTCCTGCCTCAGCCTCCCAAGTACCTGGGACCACAAGCGCCCACCACAATGCCCGGCTATTTTTTGTTTGTGGCCATTATTGTTGTTTGGTGGACCCAGGCTGGATTCGAACCTGCCACCTTAGGTGTATGTGGCTGGCGCCTTAGCCACTTGAGCCACAGGCGCCGAGCCAGAATAGCCTCTTAATTTTACTTGTACTGTTGTCTGAAAGAGGAGAAAAACTCAGTGGACTACTATGTCTATTTTTCTTCTCATAGTCTTTTTTCACATTCTTCCAATCTTTCCTTACACTGAACCTTATTGTTCGTTAATATCACAATATTATCTTTCTTATAACATCAGGGTCTTTTTGTTTTGTTTCCTTAAAACCAGATAGTATTGTTTTCTGTAATTTGCTATATTTTTCTCCATCGTGAATGATAGAATAAATCAATTTTACTATGTTCAACTGACAAGTCATCTTGAAATATTTATGTGCAGATAACCTTGATAGAGTGAAAAACTTACCTGTACTAGTTGCATTTCTACCAATAACTAACTATATAAGCATAAATCTCCTGATCTTTCTGAGTTTTTTTCATTTTATCATCTTTGAAATGAAACAATTTCACTAATGATCCAGCTTTGCATTTGCAGTATTCTGTGATATGCATTTGTTGTCTATATATTTGATGATGACATAAGCATTTTTCTCTACTTTTTTCCATGGCAGACCATGGTGAAGAGCTGTGTAGCAAAGCAGAAGGAGCATGGTATAGACTTAGCCCAGAAATCTCGAGATGTGGGGTATAAAAGTCCAGCTCTGCTCTACTACAGGCACCCGCCACCAATACCCAGCTATTTTTTGTTGTACTTTGGCCGGGGCTGGGTTTGAACCCACCACCCTCAGCATATGGGGCCAGTGCCCTACTCATTGAGCCACAGGCACCACCCCAGCATGCTTTTCTATAGTAAATATTTACACTTCAAAAATACAACTAAATATTATAGTTGTTAACTCATTGTCTATTGTCGTATTTAGAGTTTAAATATTTTCTTCTTGAGACTAAAAGTAGAAATTATGGAGAGACAGAGAATAGAGCAGCTTGATTTTCAGGAACTAGCATTTCTGTAATGAGAGAGAGGGATGAGCATCTCTGTGATGCCTCATTGTTAAGTCACCACAGTAAAAACACAGCTTTGGAAGAAAGCGTTTTATTTTACTAACTTAATATTTTCCCTTTTAAACAAGGGATCAGATAAAGAGAGAAATAATTAGATTATTTGCCTGAAAAATAGTAAAACTCTGGATTTTGTTTCACATGAACATATTTGCTTATAAGCTAAAACTTTAGACCTAGGTATCCATATACTTTATCAGGTACATGGCAATACCCAGTGGATGGTTATAACAGTTGACATCAACATGGATGGAAGTATTAACTTGTTCTAGCATTACTTACTTTCCTTGTTAACGACTTGGGTATAATTAAAAGTATGCTGCTTAAGTTTACACAGGTCAAGGTGATGGTCTTGGAAGATAAGTATAGTATTCAATATGACTGTGATAAACTAGAGAGAATATATATATATATATATATATATATATATTTTTTTTTTTTTTTTGAGACAGAGTCTCATCTTTTGCCCTCAGTAGAGTGCTATGGCATCACAGCTCACAGCAACCTCAAACTCTTGGACTTAAGCAATTCTCTTACCTCAGCCTCCCAAGTAGCTGGGACTACAGGCGCCTGCCACAACACCTGGCTATTTTTTTTTGTTGCAGTTGTCATTGTTGTTTAGCTGGCCTGGGCTGGGTTTGAGCCCACCACCCTCAGTGCATGTGGCTGGCACCGTAATCACTGTGCAATGGGCGCCAAGCCAAGGATATATTTTTTATAGGGTAAAGTTCAAAAGGAAAATCTCTAAAATAAAATATGTGTTACAAAATGAAAACTTTGTAAATATAATAACCTACTAGGTAGACAAAATAGATATGGGATCACTGATGGTCATAAAAGGAAAACAGATATCCCTCTTTCATCCTTGCATAATTCTTTCCTAGGGTTTCAGGTGCTTCTACATAGTTTAATTTCCATTTTCTTCTTTCTACACAACTTGTTTTTCTCCTAATTATCATATAATAGTCAATTCAAGTGTCACTTTCTGTAGAAAGCCTTTTTTTTTTTGTAGAGACAGAGTTTTACTTTGTCACCCTCGGTAGAGTACCATGGTGTCACACAGCTCACAGAAACCTCCGATTCCTCGGCTCCGGCGATTCTCTCCCAGCCTCCTGAGTAGCTGGGACTACAGGCACCTGCCACAACACCCGGCTATTTTTTTGTTGTGGTTGGCTGGAGCCAGGTTTGAACCCGCCACCCTTGGATATGGGGCCGGCACCCTACCCACTGAGCCACAGGCGCCACCTGAGAAAGCCTTCCTTGACATCCCTTCCTCACATCTCCTACTAGTTCCATGCTCTTCCTTTATATTCATAGTGTTCTAGATAAATTTTTTTTTATAGCAATTACTCCCAACTGTATTTTAACTGTGTACCTTTTTGGTCTCCCCTCAAAGGCTATAAGGCTAGGGTCTTTTACCTCCACACAGTGGTTAGCACATTGTGGCTGTTTGTTACATGTTCGTTGAATGATTGAAGGAAATAGTGTTTTTTAGTGGGGGCTTTTAGTTCACATTAGAGCCTCTGGAGTCACTCCTGAAAATCAAGCTGTTCTACTCTCTGTCTCTCCATAATTTCTACCTTTAATTAGTCTCAAGACTAATACTTAAACTCTAAGTATTTTCTGACTGAAACAGGTCAGAAGACCTCACCTCCACTCCAAAGCACCCAGTACCCAGTCTACTTAGAATTGCAGTTGAGGCCTTTGAGAGGAATGGCTAAGCCAGAAATCATAAATCTGTCTTTACTTTATTTATCACCAAACTGAGTTATCTGCTCTTTCCTAACTTCATATGATTCCGAGCCTTCGTTTATGTCATCCTCTTTTCCTGGCTTCCCCATTCCTTTCCTGCTTTCTCTTCCTCATTTTTCTAGAGCTTGCCCAGGTATCATCTCTAGGGAACCTTCCCTGATCACCTATTTCTTCTTTCAGTGCACCATCACATACATCACATGTATTATAATCTTGAATTACTGGCATCTTTCCTATTGGATTACTGTCTTAGTCCATTTTTGACGCAGTAACAAAACCCACAGACTAGATAATTTATAAAGAACAGAAGTTTAGGCTGGGCACCCATAGCTCAGTGGTTAGAGCACCACCCACATACACTGGGGCTGGTGGGTTTGAACCTGGGCTGGGCCTGCTAAGCAAACAAACAAAAAAAATAGCCAGGCATTGTGGTGGGCACCTATAGTCTCAGCTGCTAGGGAGGCTGAGGCAAGAGAATTGCTTGAGCCCAGGAGTTTGAGGTTGCTG
Source organism: Galagoides demidoff (assembly GCA_963574575.1). Taxonomy (NCBI): domain Eukaryota; kingdom Metazoa; phylum Chordata; class Mammalia; order Primates; family Galagidae; genus Galagoides; species Galagoides demidoff. The sequence goes on from CAUYQV010132288.1 coordinate 19,865, forward strand.
TGAGCTTTGATGATGGTACTGCACTCTACAGAGGGTGACAAAGTGAGACTGTGTTTCTTAAAAAAAACAAAAGAACAGAAGTTTGTTTAGCTCAATGGTTCTGGAGGCTGAAAAGTTTAAGCATAGGGCTGGTATCTGGCCAGGGTTATGCCATGGTGAAAAGGCAAGTAAGCGTGCAAGACTGAGAGGACGTTAGGTTGAACCCATCCTCTTATCAGGAGCCCACTCCCACGATCTCCACCTCACTTCCACACTAATGGTATCAATTCATTCATGAGTGCTCCTAATCACCTCTTAATATGCCCCAGGTCCCAATCCTATCACACTTGCCATTAAATTCAACATAAGTTTTGGAGGGGACACTGAAACTACAGTACCCATCAACTTCGTGAGAATACAGATCCTAGCTTATTTCGCTTGTGTTTGAAACCAGCCAGCAAATGTACTGTTTCTTTTCTGGTGATGAGTATACTTTAGTAGGAGCTGGAGTTTGTGGAAGATACCACTTTCTGGATGGTTACCAAGTAGACAATTTGAAGTATTGTAAATAGTTTGTAATTTTAATTAAATAGAATTTCATTCAGAATTCCTTTGTTGTGGTTCCAGAGAATATCTTCTTTTTCTTCTGAGGTGGTTGACAACAGTACTGTAAGATATCAAAGTAATTCCCTCGGAATGAAGTAGTATGTATGAGATGTGTACACACAAAAAATTTAAAGACCCTCTATGGCAGATTCATCCTTAGATGTGATGCGCTCTAAGTTGGTGCTTGATACCTTCTTCCTCTCTGTTCATTCTTAGTTTACCAATAGATATTCTTACTAGGAAATATCATTCTATGTTTCTTTCCATGTTGTTGCATGTATGAGCTAGTAGAAACTCACATGCCTCGCCATTGAGAACAGGAAGGAAGTGATGTTAATCACATTCGGAAGTGGGAGTTACTGGCAGTTACTTTTCCTTGTTTTACAGAGATGAACGAAATCAGTCCATCATCGTAAGTGGAGAGTCTGGGGCAGGAAAAACAGTCTCAGCTAAGTATGCCATGCGATACTTTGCAACTGTAAGTGGTTCTGCCAGTGAGGCCAATGTTGAGGAAAAGGTCTTGGCCTCCAACCCCATCATGGAGGTAAGACAGCAGCAGCCTTGGCTTTCTCATCATATTCTCTTGTTAAGAAACATGCTCAAAAATTGATTAATATGGCACATGTCAGCAAGTCTTGGGTCTGCCAGCCCCTAAAATTAGGAACATATTTTTGTACACATTGGTAAGAAATGGAGAAGTGAAAATTCGGTAGGTAGACATTCTGAGTAAAGCTCAGCTATAGAGGAATCTGCTTTACTACATAATCCTGAATTTCTAACCTGCCAGCTAAATTGTTGCCTCCACATAACAGGGTGTAGCACTTCATTTTCTAAAGTTTCTTTCTCTTAGTTAATAGAGTCATATCTATTGTTCCTTGAACCAGAAGTACATGTTACTCATTTCCCTCCAATCTTGAGTTCTTTATTTTTGCTCCTTCCAAAACATAGGATTCATTATGCTCAAGCATGAGTTAGTTTCATTATTTCTTCACCCACTTTTTTTTTTTTTTTTTTTTTGCAGTTTTTGGCCAGGGCTGGGTTTGAACCCGCCACCTCTGGCATATGGGGCTGGCATCCTACTCCTTTGAGCCACAGGTGCCACTTCACCCACATTTTATTTTCTGTAATTAGTCTAACCTGTTTAGCTATAAATTTTTATTTTTTTCCAGATTTGAGCTTAACTTAAACTATGATCTCATAAACATTTTGCTGTTGTTCTATCAAACATGTCATACAGTTATAGGTTAGTAAAAGAAATTCAGTAATGTAAGTTTTTGAGAGGGAGAAAACTATGAAAGGATTTGCTTTTAAAAGTCAAATAGATAGACAAAGTAGGCAAATGCGTATGCCAAAGAAAATGAAACTTGTTATATGAGAATTTGAGTATTTTAAGATTTATAGCTAGAGCACTATTTGTCTATTAATACAAGTTTAAGAAAGTTACAGTTTTCTAAGAAGATCTATTAAACAGAGAAAAACAAGGTTATTAAATGGAGAAAAATTAGCTTGGGCATGCAGAAACAAACCTCTTTTGTTAGAAATTCAAATCAGCATTTTTTATTCCTGTCTTTTTCCTTAGTGAAGTCTTATTTGTCACCCAAACACAGATGGAGTTAATACTGGCCTGGTGCACCTGTGGTACAAGTGGTTTTTGCAATAATCTGTCTAGAGGTAATTGTGCCTGGTTTGCAGTGCTGTGTGTGACACTTCACAGTAGAATGCTGTGATCCCTTGTCTGTGGGGCTGCCCTCTAGAGCAATTGTACTTCTGTTCTGGGGATCAAAAGACAAAAAATGATGAAGAAGTTGAGACAATTCCTGTGCTGGGTGCTATGGAAAGAAAACTGTAAAAGTTTTCTGAAATAGCATAGACAGGAAGAAACAGATGCTTGTGCCAAAAGAGGGTAGTGAAGATTTTAAACAAATACTAAGATTTTGAAAGAATTTAAGCTGCAGATAAAGAGGTGAATGCCACTGGTATTAATATTGGGGAAATAGAATCTATGGAGCCTGTTTTTGTTTGGGGTCAGAAAACAACAGTTTCTTTGCTTCCTACCACTGTTCTGACTGGTTTTGGTCAGAACAACAGATTCTTGGTATTTGGCAACCATTCCTGTTATTCTAGTTTCTAATGTTAGAATATCCTAAAATCCTGATTATGATGACATTAGGGAGTCTCATTTCTTCTAGGCTTGTACCATCTAATACTAAGATGTGAGTTTTGAAGATCACTTAAGTCTGGAATGACCTGGAATTTTTAAAAAGTTGAATAAACTATTTTGTGACTTCTTACTGGTTTTTCTACAATACAGATTTAAGTTGTGTTAGTAGGAATGATATCAAAAATTTGGAATGGCCACTGTCTTAGTCTGTTTTGTGTTGCTATTACAGAATACTGGGTAATTTTTAAAGAAAAGAACTCACTAACTGCAGGAGAACTGCACCAAGGCATTCATGAGGGATCCACCCCTTACGGTCCAAATTCTTCTCACTAGCCCCCACCCTCCCAACACTGCCACACTAGAGATCAAATTTCAACATGAGTTTTGCTGGGGCCACATCATATCCAAACCATAGAAACTATAGATACAATTTTTAGTATGTAGTTATAAGGAATATGTCTTATTTGCTGGGATTGAAAAAAGGAGAAAAGGATCAGTTAGGCTTAGCTACTTCCTTCCATATTATTGTTTAGTCTATCTGCAGGAATTTGGATTAAGAAAAATTTGATAAAGAACTAGAGAACTAATTTTCATCAACTGCAAAAGAGAGCATCTCAATATGAAAGACTAAAATGGCATATAGAGCTGAGGAATGGTGACAAAGGGTTTATAATTACTCAAAGAAAACATAAATAAGATACCGAGTATATAGCATAGAAATGTATAGCTTCTTCAAGATTGCATATCTATAATCACAGCCCTTTACTGTGATGTCAAGAAAAGGATGTCTGGGGCTGGGCACAGTGACTCACGCCTGTAATCCTAGTGCTCTGGGAGGCCAAGGTAAAAAATTGCCTGATCTCAGGAGTTTGAGGCCAGTGTGAGCAAAAGTGAGATCTGTTTCTACAAAAAAACCCCCCAAATTAGCCAGGCATGGTAGCACACACCTATAGTCCCAGCTACTCAGGAGGCTGAGGCAGGAGAATCACTTGAGCTCAGGAGTTAGAGGTTAGAGGGAGCCGTGATGACACCACTGCACTCTAGTCAGAGTTGGCCTGATAGAGCAAGACTGTCTGGAAAAAAGAGAAAGAAAAGAAAAAGAAACTGAAAAGGATGTCTGAGTCTCTAGTGATCTGCTGAAACTCCTTACTGGATAATGAGCATCCTCCATGGTTAACATCATAGCCCGTGACTAAAGGGATTTGTACATTTTCCTTTAGAAAGGAAGCTCCTCATCCTCAGGACAGGCTTCTTTTGCACACTGTTAATGATGTGGAGAGGAATGATTCATTTTGCTCTGTTTTATCACATAGTATTTTTTCCTGGAAATTTTCGTTGTAAGATGGGAGCAGGGAAGCCTCCTCTTTAGTAATCATCATTGAAGATGTTCCTCTCCATTTAGTAAAGCAAAGTAACTCATGTAACATTTCATTAAAATAGTAAAATCAAGATTAAAATTTTTCTTCTTTCCTTTAGCAATTTCTTGCTGATTAAAATGAAAAGAGTAGATTCAATTCATTCAACTGAGGAATCTGCTGTGAATACAGTACTCATAGGGCAAAGGGAGTGATTAGGGGAATGGACAAAAGCTGCTGTTTATACATAGCACCTACAGGTGCATAGCTATACATATTTCCCTACAGGTTCCTAGCTGACAATCATATAATTTTATTTTTTAAAGACCCTAGAGCTAATCCATCCTAGTCAGTTTACACTTGAGGATATTATTGCTCTTCAAAGAGATGAAATACAGGATGGCAAATTGGTAGTAGGGTCTGGTCTGACATCTAGGTCATCAGACTTTTATTTCACTTGTTTCTTCTACTATTCTCTGTCTATGTTAAACACATTTTTCTCAAAGACAAAAGTGTCTGCTTCAACCCTCTCTACTCACTGCCTCTTCTCACAGTATGTACTATTGTTTTGGCAAGTTGGCCACTCTGGCTCCCAGTCTGGGTAAATGGGGGAGAGATGACATACGGGAAGTAGGAAGGATTTAGAGAAAGAGGAGAAGCTGTGGACCACCCTCCTTCAGCTTGCTTAGTTGCTGGAAGAAAGTGCTTAGGGCCAGGCAAGGTGGCTCACGGCTGTAATCCTAGCACTCTGAGAGGCCAAGGTGGGTGGATTGCCTGAGCTCACGAGTTTGAGACTAGCTTGAGCCAGAGTGAGAGCTCATCTCTTTAAAAAAATAAAAAAATAGCCAAGGCCAGGTGCAGTGGCTCACTCCTGTAATCCTAACCCTCTGGGAGGCCAAGGTGGGTGAATTGCCTGAGCTCACAGGTTTGAGACCAGCTGGAGCCAGAGCAAGACCTCATCTCTAAAAAATAGCAAGGCACTGTGGCAGGTGCCTGTAGTCCTAGCTATTTGGGAGGCTGAGGCAAGAGAAACACCTGAGCCCAAGAGTCTGACGTTGCTGTGAGCTATGACACCATGGTAGTCTACCAAGGGCTACAAAGTGAGACTCTGTCTCAAAGAAAAAAAAAAAAAAACTTTCATCTACTCTTTAACAGAATACATTGTGTTAAGAGAAAAATTTATATTTTATAATTAATCTCCTTTCTTTTTTTTTTTTTTTTTTTGTGACGGGGCCTCAAGCTATCCCCCTGGGTAGAGTGCCATGGCATCACAGCTCATAGCAACCTCCAACTCCTGAGCTCAAGCGAGTCTCCTGCCTCCGCCTCCCAAGTAGCTGGGACCACAGGTGCCCGCCACAACACCCGGCCATTTTTTGGTTGCAGCCATCATTGTTGTTTGGC
>CAUYQV010132289.1:0-31541 GCA_963574575.1 Galagoides demidoff
TTCCATATAAAATGAAGTATTATTTTTTCAAGATCTTTAAAATATGACAGTGGAACTTTAATGGGGATTGCATTAAAATTATATATCGCTTTGGGTAGTATGGACATTTTAACAATGTTGATTCTTCCCAGCCATGAGCAAGAAGAATGTATATTCTTTATCTTTGGGATGGAGTGCACTATATGTGTCTGTCAAGCACAGTTGCTCTAGGGTCTCATTTAAGTCCCTGATATATTTTTTTAACTTCTGTTTAGAGGATCTGTCCAGCTCTATAAGAGGAGTATTAAAGACCCCTGTTATTATGGTATTATAGGATATCATATTGTTGAGACTGAGTAATGTCTGTTTCAAGAATCTGGGAGCATTTAAATTGGGTGCATAAATATTTAGAATTGAAATATTTTCTTTTGTATTTTCCCTTGACCAATATAAAGTGACCATCTTTGTCTTTTTTGACTTTAGTTGCTTTAAATCCACATGCATATGAACATAAGATTATAGCTCCTCTTTTCTTCTGAATTCCATTTGCCTGAAAAATTGTCTTCCAACCCTTAACTAGGAGTTTTAATTTGTCTTTTGAAGCTAGGTGTGTTTCCTGCAGACAGCATATGGATGGCTTGTGTTTTTTAATCCAGTCAGCCAATCTATGCCTCTTCAGTGGGGAATTTAAGCCATTGACATTTATTGAGATAATTGATAAGTGTGATAGTGTTCTATTCATCTTATTTTGTGAGAGTCCATTGCTTAGTTTTACCTTTTGCATCATGGTGGAAGTTAGGTTTTGTCCTTTAATTTCTGAGTTTTTACTTTGCTGTTGATCTATAGTGATGGTCAGTGTGTAGAATGGGTTGAAGTATTTCCTGTAGAGCTGGTCTTGTTGTGGCAAATTTCCTCAATGTTTTTGTATCAGCGAATGATTTGATTTCTCCGTCAATTTTAAAGCTTAGTTTAGCAAGATATAGAATTCTGGGCTGGAAATTGTTCTGTTTAAGTAGATTAAATGTAGATGAGCATTGTCTTCTGGCTTGGAAAGTTTCATTAGAGAAGTCTGCAGTCACCCTGATGGATTTGCTCCTGTAGGTCAACTGGCACTTACTCCTGGCAGCTTGAATAATCTTCTTTTGTCTTGACTTTGGACGGGTTCATCACAATGTGTCTTGGAGAAGCTCACTTAGAGTTGAGGCGACCTGGGGTACAATATCCCTCTAAAAGGAGTGTATCAGAATCTTTGGTGATATTTGGGAAATTTTCATTTATAATATTCTCAAGTATGGTTTCTATTCCCCTGGGGCATTCTTCTTCCCCTTCTGGGATACCTATAACTCGTATGTTTGAACACTTCGTGTAGTCCCACAATTCTGACAGTGAACATTCTGCTTTCTCTCTCTTCTTTTCTGCCTCTTTCACCATCTGAGAAATCTTAAGAGCTTTGTCCTCACCTCTGAGATTCTTTCTTTTGCATGGTCTAATCTGTTGTTGATACTTTCTATGGCATCCTTAAGTTCCTTAATTGACTACTTCAGTTCTTTCAGCTCTGCTATATTCTTTCTATATTCTTCATATCATTCATCTCTTATTTGATTCTGTTTTTGGATTTCCTTTTGGTTATTTCCCATCATTTCCTTCATTATTTTCGTCATTTGTATTCTAAATTCCCTTTCTGTCATTTCTAACATTTCTTTATAGGTGGAATCCTCTGCAGTAGCTACCTCATGGTCCCTTGGTGGGGGGGGGGTTGCTCTGGACTGGTTTTTCATGTTGCCAGGATTTTTCTGCTAGTTCTTCCTCATGAGTGATTTATCTGCTTCCTTGCCCTAATTTTCCTTTCACTTCTTCTTGCTGTTTAGTTCCCATGCCTCTGGACTAGGGTTTCGATGAATCCTTTTGGTACAGGATAAGAAGGATAAGAAGATTGAAGAGCAGGAAGAGAAAAAAAAAGGAGGAGGGAGAAAAGAGAATTGAGAGGGGGTGGGTAAAAGGGAATATTAACAAAGAGAAGAGAGGCACAGAAAGAGAGACATGAGTAATATAGGTATACAGTAGGGTACTCTGACCCAACCTTAGACACCCCCAATCTCTGGGGGTGCCAAGTTGGGTTGTTCCCTTGAGGTCAGAAGCTCTTTGCTAGCCTGTTCAGACACAGTGCCCCACCTCCACCAAGTAGAGAGGAAAGGCAAAAATGCTGTAAATCAAACCAAAAGAAGTAAACAAAAAATTTCATGGGATAATATTGGGCAAAAGGCCAAATAATAGGGGTAGAAACATTAGCAGAAATGAAGTTCTAATTGTTAAAAAAGGGCAACAATGGAAAATTATATTAAAACTAGAAAAATGAAGAAAGAAAAGAAAAATCTATAAGGAAAATGTTGAAATTTAAAAAGAACAAGAAAGAAAAACAAAAACAAACAAACAAAACACAGACAAGAAAAAAACAAAGCAGTATATTTATCTTGCTGAATATTGTCTGGGCAACAGGTGATCTTCTGGGGTTGAGATGTTAATCACAGTGCTGATATGGCTGTATGAGATGGAGACTGGAGGCCTCTGCTGATTTCTCAAACCACATAGGGTAAGAGCCTAAATCTCACCTCAGCCTGCTTAGAAGACGCTTTAAACTGCCAACCTGGGCTTAGCAGAAACTTTCCCAGGAAAGCACTTATCACTGGGATCACTCCTGAAGTGGCTATCCACTTACCCAGTGTGCCAAAACCGATCTCACACTATACTATATGCTGCAAGGCATCTCTGTCCCCGCCTTTAGGCTGTTCAGTCACTAGATTACTTGCTCCTGCCTGATCCTTGCTCTGTGACCCTGAGGATGGAGCTTGCTAGGTCAGTTCTCCCACAATGGCTCCACGTGGCCCACAGCCAAACACTATTAGCTCTGTCCAGCTCAGCGACTCAATCTGGGGCCCTAGATGATGCCTAAAGTCTTCCACTCTCTTGCCCAGTTTCTCCCAGGGTGTTTCAACTGAGTGCCACGTCCAAAAAAAAACCCAAACAGCTGTCAGGTAAGGCCTTTCCAGTTTGCAATCTCACAGCTGCTGAACTTACAGCTGCCGGTGGGATTAGACCAAACAAACACACACAAACACTTGCCAGTTCTTCACTGCTTTTGTCTTCTTTATGGGGTCCAGAGGTCCCTCACTGACTCCCTGTGTCTCCAAAAGGATGTTTCTGGGCTGATCTCATAAGTCAGAGATGCCTGTAGTCTCCTCTCCCCAGATTCACTGTGCCCAGTTGCAAGGAAGCTGTTAATCGGCCGCCATCTTGCTCCTCCCCTCAACTATAATTTTTTTTTTTTTTTTGAGACAGAACCTCAAGCTGTCTCCCTGGGTAGAGTGCTGTAGCATCACAGCTCACAGCAACCTCCAACTCCTGGGCTCAAGCGAGTCTCCTGACTCCACCTACCAAGTAGCTGGGACCACAGGCGCCCACCACACCTGGCTATTTTTTGGTTGCAGCCGTCATTGTTGTTTGGTGGGCCCAGGCTGAATTTGAACCCACCACCTTAGGTGTATGTGGCTGGTGCCTTAGCCACTTGAGCCATAGGCACCAAGCCCAACTATAAATTCTTAAGGGAGTAAACTCTCTAGATATTGTTTCCTGTTCTCCTGGAGTCAGCAGTAATGCCTTCCATCTCCTTTTCCTTCCATTTACCCACCCATCCATTTACCCATCCACTCATCCATCCATCCATTCAACCACCCACCCATTCATCCATCCACTGAGCCAGCCATCCAGCCAGGCATCCACTCATTGATTCATTAGCCCATCTCTCCCTCCATCCCTCAGATATCTAAATCTCAAATACAATCTTCAGAAAATTTCCTTTGTCTTTGGTAATTGCAAAATAAATGTTGGAGGTAAAGGAATTCCCAATTCAAAGACTTTGAGTAGGTTTTACCATAGGGACAGCCCCATTTTATAAAGACTTCCAGTCTCCCCAACTCCTCCCCTTTGCCAACTTGATGGTGAAAGAGCACACAGGGCTCATTAAGCCCTATGTCTCTCCCTAAAGCCCTGGTTGTTGGTTAGAAGCTACTTTTTGATAAAGTAAAAGATGAAACCCTTCCTCTTTCACAGAATTTATGTTATTTATCTTATGTCAGAATGTTTGAAGAAACTTCACTACCATTCTTGTGGATTCTTCATAACAAAATATGTTCCCTAGGACTTTCTGCACTGACTGTGATCTCTTCTCATTTATAAGCCCCACTATGTCAACAATTACCTTAATGTTGGTATCTCAGTCTTTGTCCATTATCAGCAATTATCACAGAATATCTGAGTTTGAGTAATTTATAAAAAACGGATATTTATTTCTTATAATTTTGAAGGCTGGGAAGTGTAAGATCAAGGAGGTGGCATCTGGTGAGGCCTTCTTTCTGCATCATCCCATGGTAAAGGCAAAAGGGCAAGATAGTTCATGTGTGCCAGAGAGGAAAGGGCTTGAACTCATTTTTTCTTACCAGGAACCTAATTCTGAGATAATTCATCCCTGAAATAATGACATTAATCAACTCATGAGGACAGAGACCTCATGACCTCTAAATGTTCCACCTCTCAACACAGTTGCATTGGGAATTAAGTTTCCAAAACAAGAACTCTAGGGGGCATACTGAATCCATAGTACTTTCCAAATCTGTACCTTGATCCTTGGCTGCTTCCCACAGCTTCAGAGTTTTGTACTGATCTGAATGACTCTCAGCCACCTCTCATCCAGTAGTGGGAAGGCAAGGAAAGAGAAGGAAAGGGTAGGGAAGGGAGAAAAGAGGTGAGAGAAAGGAGAGATTTGCTGTTTTTATAGAGATTATTCCCCACATCTCCTCCTTAAAAACATGAGGATAGAGAATCTTCTCTGACATCGTCAGCAACAATGGGTGTCAGAGTGTTTCAGCACTCTTTCCATATAGAATTCTGGGAGGAGAATGCCATGCAGAGAGCCTGAAGACAGCACAGAGCAGCCTAGATAGAGTAGACTTCATTATCTCATTTTTAAGGCAGAAACAGAGGCTGGAGAAGATATTCTACTCCCCAGCACCTCAAAGTCTGCATGAAGCTTAGAAAAGATACAGTTCCATATCTATCTTGAGGATTGGGGCATCTGAAGTTTGGCCCAGAAGCCTGCTAGGAGTCACTGGGAATGGCTCATCTAGACCTGAGGGCTACAAATGACAGAAGAAGATCAATTTTCTTTCTTTCTTTCCTCCTTTCTTTCTCTCTCTCTCTTTCTTTTCCTTCCTTCCTTCCTTCCTTTCTTCCTTCTTTCCTTCCTTCCCTCCTTCCCTCTCTCTCTTTCTCTCATTGCAGTGACTTTATTTTAGCAGTTTTTCAAGCCCCCAAAAGTGTCTCTTTAGACAGGACTGTCACCAGTCAACCACCTTCACAGTGGAGTCCTAATTACTTGATTCTGTTTTGTAGATCACAAAGGTTCCTTCAAATGATCTCTTCTAGTCCTTCATATCAGGTTATACCTTCTGAAAATACATCCATTATTCTCTAGTACTCTGTGTCCAAAGAAGATTGCTTATTTTTCTCTCGCTGTCATAAATCTTTTATCTTCTTATTCCTTTTAGCACAGTCAGGGCATAACATATCTTCCAGGCCTGGAGGTGGAAAAATGCAGGCTGGTAACAGGAAGAAAGAAATTATCCTCCTGAGAGTAGCAGGTACCCAGGCCTGACCTGCATGAAACTGTGGGCAAAATCAACCCTGTGTCTGCTGAGAGAGCCTTGCCATGGACTACACAACACCTGATGCCAGAAGTTGTTGTCAAAAAAGCCTCAACAGAAGCAGGAATGAACTGTGAATTCACAGTCTTAGGCTAACCAGCTCTTACAGCATTCCTTGCTCAGAATGCCCATGAAGATTCCCAAGCTGATGTTATCACTTCCACTCTTTCCATCTCTTCTGTTTTCACGCTCATCTCAGACCTTTCCTGAGGCCTTGCTCTCTTGGTCTCTACCTTGAGTTTCCTTGAACATGACTGTAATCTGGCCTCCTTTGGTGTTTCAGGAATATTATATTTCTATCCAGGATAGGTATGAAGCCTCAGAAAAACTTCTGTTTTCTTGCTGTCAGTACTGAAATTGAGTTGTTGGCACCAGTTCCACAAAGTGTCTCAACACACGTTATTAATGGAAGGCAAACTGGTTGGCAAGGGGGGAGCTGGTGTTTTACATCCAGCTTTTGGGATAACTTTCAATTGTTTATTTGTTGAAGGTAGGTGAACTTCATCATGTTTCCTGGGATTGTTCAGTTTTACATCAGAAATTGAAGAAATAGTTGGTTCTATTTGTTGTTTGAGTTGTTTTTAACTGAAACCAGTGTCAAAACCACACTTTTTTCATCATTTATTTCCTCCTCAGAGAAATTCTTCTTGCTGCAACCATGATTTGAGTCTAACATTTTCAGCAACACATGGGGAAGGGCAAAGCTCACAGTGGTAAGGATATGTGCAGTTTACTTCTTTCAATCTGACAGGAAGGTCAACTTTCAAAAAGTTAACCAAGTAAGTCACCCAAGAGGGTGAAGTGGGATGGGGAAGGAGTCAAGGACAGGTGACAGATAGGATAGTGCAAAGCCTTGATAGCATGTGCCAAAATGGAGTCCCCAAAAGTCCCATTGTCCAGACGCTCAAAGATCAAAGGCAATGAACATGGGCCAACAAGCTGTCCTCACCTACAGTCACCAGGAACCAGTGAGGAAGGACCAGGGGCTCAAGTCCCATCCCCACTGCCATTATGTTCTGAAAATTACTCCCTCCCCCAGAGATCCAAAGAAGAGGGGAAGGGACTTAGAAATGATGAAATAGTAAGCCAACTCTGAATATTCACCAAAAGGGAGTCAATTTTATGCTGGAAGTAACTAAACTACCTGGATTTGGCAAGATTGTTTTTATTGTCCTCAAAAATGGGACTGCACAGCAAGTTGATCTCAGTATAGAGCATTACAGTAGTATTTTTACATCATGGAGCTGTGGCTCTGAAATTAACACCTACACAAAATGTATCCCAAGGTCTCTCACTAAAAAATAAATGTTATAGAAGTTGACTATCTTTTGTCTCTTTTCTATGAATAACCCCAAATTTTTATAATGATGGGATATCTTAATACTTTCTTTTTCACATAGCCAAGAATCATGAACATTTTCACTAGTTACCATAAATATTTTTCCTTAACACAATTTTAAAACAGCAGCATAGTAATTGATGTAGAGCTGTTTTGTAAGTTCACTAACGTATTCTCCTTTCTTGGCTTTAACAACATTTATGTTGTTTCCTATTTTCTTCTATTATGAACAACAATGAGATAGTGAATAACCCTATGCATAGATCTTTAGGGGCTTTCAAGATAATTTCTTTAGAGTAAATTCCTTGATGTGGACTTTCTGGATCAAATGGTGTGTATATTTTAAAGGTTTCTGACCCATCTAACCAAAGTGGCCTCAAGTTGTTTTAGTATATATAGTCTTTGAAATTTCAGCCAATAATGTGTCAGGGTGCCCCTTCTCTGACATCCTTAGCAGCAATGAGTAGTAGAATATTTAAATTCTCTTTAGAAAAAAATTATTTTGAATGAAAAATTATCTTTTTGTGGTTTGTAATTTTTGTGATTATAGGGAAATGATATACTTGTTGATGGGTAAATCTATTAGGGATACCAATACTTTGCTATGTGCTGCCAATATTTTTCCTATTTTTGTATTTTAGCAGGTCCTGAGTTCCTCTTTGATAAGGAAAAGTGGCATGAAGGATGAAAATGTCAGTGATCATAAAATCAACAGGGGCGTGTGTGTGTTTAACCAAATAATTTATTCTTCAAAGAAGTGTTTAATGAACAATTGTACAAAAAAATCCTTTTTTAATCCTCAAAAAGTTAAACATAGTTTAGAACAGGCAAATCCATAGAGACAGAAAGTAGACTAGTGGTTACCAGATGCTGTGGAGAGGAGGGAATAGGGAGTGACTGCTAATGAGTACAGGGTTTCTTTCTGGCATGATGAGAATGTTCTGGAATTTGACAGTGGTAACAATTGCACAACGTTGTGGAAATACTAAAAAACCACTAAATTATATTCTTTAGAAGGGTGAACTTTATGGTATGCAAATTATATCTCAATAAACCCATTATTTTAAATAGTCAATGTGGTTATTTTTCAAATATACACATGGTATGCCAATTTGAATAAAAAGGACAAAGTGTTTTAAATCATTTTCCCAAGGCAAAGGAAGGCAGAGGACTCCTGACTTAGTAATTCAATGCTAATGGGTATAGGATTTCTATTTGGGGTGGTGAAAGTGTTCTGGAATTAGATGATGACCCCATAAATACATCAATGTACAAAGTTATGATTTAATAAAAAATAATTTTAAAAAAGAAAACAGCAACAAAAAAGAATTAGACGATGGTGATGATTGTATACCTTTGTGAATAAACTAGAGCCCAATAAAGCATATACTATAAAATGGTGAATTTTACAATGTGAGTTATATCTCCATTTCTTTTAATAGAAAAAAGACTGGGCATGGTGGCTCACTCCTATTATCCTAGCACTCTGGGAGGCCAACATAGGAAGATCCCTTGAATTCAGGAGTTACAGACCAGCCTAAGCAAAAGTGAGACCTGTTTCTACTAAAAATAGAAATTTTACCCAGAGGTGGTGGCTTGTGCCTATAGTCCCAACTACTCAGGAAGCTGTGGTGGGAGGATTGCTTGAGACCAGGAGTTTGAGGTTGCTGTGAGCTAGACTGATAGCATGGCACTCTAGCCTGGGGAGGGTGAAAAGACAGTAGAATTCATTCTATCTTAAAAAAAAAAAAAAAGTAGAAAAAATGTTAGACACAGGTTCCCATATACAGATGCTCCTTGACTAATGATGGGGTTCTGTTTCAATAAACCCATTATAAGTTGAAAATATGTCAAAAATGTAGCTGGATGCAGTGGCGCATGCCTGTGATCCCAATGACTCATAAGGCTGAGGCAGGAAAATCATTTGAGGCAAGGAGTTCTGGAACAGCCTGACCAACATAGCAAGACCCCTGTCTCTGCACAAAAATGCAAAAATCAGCTGGGCCTGATGGCACAAAGCTGTAGTCCCATCTATTTGTTTGGCTGAGGTGGGAGGATCACTTTAACCCAGAATATTTGAAGCCACCATGAGCTGTGATTGCCCCACTGCACTCTAGCCTGGGGAGGTTTAAGTAGAGGGAGACCCTGCCCCCCCGCCCCCCCCCACAAAAAAAGAAAAGAAAAGAAAGAGAAAAAATATATATCTCATACCCTAATAAATTCATTGTAAAGTCAAAAGATCCTCAAACCATCACAAGTCAGGGACAGTGTGCACATCCACACAAAAATTTGCATACATAAATTTTCACAGCAGCATTATTTATAATAGCACCCCCAAGCCCAAATGTCTATCAACTGGTGAAAGGAAAAGTGTGGCATATCCAGCAATAAAAGGAAGTGAAATACTGATACATGCTGGAGCAAGGATGAACCTTGAAAACATCATGCTTAGTGAAAGAAGCCAGTCAGTCACGAGAGACCACAGAGAGACCACAGATAGATTTCCATCTATGTGAAATGTCCAGAATAGACAAATATAAAGATACAAAGTAAATTAATGGTTGCCCTAGGTGAGGAAAATGTGGAGAGTGGCTGCTATTAGGCAGGGGCTTCTTTTAAGGGTGATGAAAATGTTCTTAATCGTGATGATGATTCACTTTTTGCATATACTGAAAAACACTGAATTCTAGAGATCAGGGAAGTGTCAGGCTTGCTGGATTCCTGTGCACCTTTGAGGAAGCTCATCACCTAACCTCCCTAACTTCCTGGACAGCCCTTTCACTTTAGATTGGTGAATCGTTTCTCAACAAAGCTGCTTTTAAAAAAGGAAAACACACTAAAAAATAGTTACAAAATGTTAGGACAAAGGTTGAAGAGAGACAGATGGATGGTAGAAGATAGTCTTGGCAATGTAAAAAAAAAAATTTTTTTTTTCTTTCCCAACCTTTTTCATGAGTTGTGGGCAGCATTTATCAATGTCTTGAATCTATGATGACTACTTTAATCCTTTTCTAGATCTCCAGTATATTACTTCAGATTATTGCTCCCCACCCCTTTCCTTCAAGTTCTCATTGTTCAATGCTCGTGCACATCACAAAAGTTCTGCTTCTACAGAATTTCTGAAATCCACTTATAGTCTATGAAATCTATGTGCATTTTTGCCCTTTGTTATACTGTAATATGTTACAATGAAGAATTTAAATGCCATCTTTAACTTTTTTGCTTTCACCTTGCACTCTTTATTGTATATAAAAATGCTAAGTTAATCATTCATGCTGGATAGTAACCACGATTGTTGATTCTGCCAGAAAAGCATTTACCACTAGGCTCTGGTTCTTGTTATTATGCAACTCCCTTTCCATTAAAATTATGTCTCCTTAGTAACTAGGTTGTTTTGGCCATTGTTTTGACTTTTAACAGCCTTGGGAGTGGAATCTTGTCAAATGTTTTAAATTATAGCACTTCCGAATTCATTCAACAAACATTTATTGAGTACCTACTATTGGCCAGACACTGTTTATTTTTTAACCAACATTAAAGAACTTCAGTTGGTTAATCATGCATGATTTTCCTCTTACAGATATAGCAGTAAAAGCACTTCAAAGACGTGAATGGGATTAATTTAGGGCTGTCAGTCCTGAAAGATAAGCCAGTCTACCTGCTGATGAATGACGTGCAGAAAAGAAATTTGATAAGAAGAAAGTTATTTGAGTAAATTCTTTTTGCATTAGTAGAATACTTTTGTTTTAGGTTTTTAAATGACATGTTATTTTTAGAACCTTATAGGAACCATAGGATTTAGTTGGGAAAACACTTACTCCATGATTCATCTACGGGTGAAGACGTTAGAGTTAGGGAGGTTAGAGGATGAGCTGGCTCAGAGGTGCACAGGAATCCAGCAAGTCTGATCCCTAGAAGCAAACAGACTAATAACCAAGTTTCCTACTATTCCCTAAACTATCTATTTTAATCAAACTGATTTTTATGTGAAGTTGCCTTTAATGAGGAAAAAACCACACCTAGCTATTTGCTCTGTGGGGTCTGGGATTCCTTCTAATTTCCATATGTCAGTAGATAAACTGACCAAAGTTTAAAAGAAGACTAAATCTTTTCTCAATGTCTAAAGATGGTGACTCATTTGATTTACCTTCAAGGTATAAAAAGGTAAAGCGTACTTCTGCTTTTGGTGAGAAAAGCTCAGAAATAACTGTTCTGTTTATGAAAACTTCACAATATTTATCTTTGGCTAAACATGAAAAAAACACAGCCATTCAGAATAATAATTTTTATAAAATTACATGTAATAAAAACAAATGGATCAGATTATTCATCTGTAACTTTAAATATTATCCAAATGCATATAAGTGGTATATTTGAGGCCATTTTCATAACAATAATTTCTTTTGTTGAGTCCTAATTGTGTACCAAGAACTATTATAAGTGGTTCATAAGTATAAACTTATTTAATCCTCACATATTATGAGGACAGCTCCATGTAATGTAACACAATGTAACATTAACATGTGCAGGACTTTGTGTAACTGACATAACATACTGTCATCTTATAGGGAAGTGAGGTGCAGAGAGAATGGATGTTTTTCTTTTTTTTTTTGAGTCAGAGTCTCAAGCTGTCACCCTGGGTAGAGTTCTGTGGCATCACAGCTCATAGCAACCTTCAACTCTTGGGCTTAAGCAATTCTCTTGCCTAAGCCATCCAAGTAGCTGGGACTACAGGCACCCACCACAATGCTCAGATATTTTGTGGCTGTAGTTGTCATTGTTGTTTGGTGGGCCCCAACTGGGTTCAAACCTGCCAGCTCCGGTGTATGTGGGCTGGTGCCCTAGCTGCTGAGCTACAGGCGCCGAGCCAGAATGGATGCCTTTCTTTCTTTCTTTATTTTCTTTTATGGAGACAGGAGCTCTCTCTGTTGCCTTGGTATAGTGTGGTGGCATCATTATAGCTCACAGCAACCTCAAACTCCTAGGCTCAAGCACCCTCCCTGCCCCAGCCTCTTGAGGCAGGGACTACAGGTGTATGCCACCAACTAATTTTTCTATTTTTGATAGAGACGGGGTCTCATTCTTGCTCAGGCTGGTCTGGAGTTCCTGAGCTTAAACAATCCTCCTGCCTTGGCCTCCCAGAGTGCTAAGATTATAGGTGTGATCTTGACTAAAGTCTCTTTCAAGTAATAAAGACAATATTTGAACCCATGAACTTAAGTACTATTATATCTTACTTAGGTCAAATGCTTTCATGTTAAGCACAGTTCTGTTTAGATCCCCAACCCCAAATTCATATGTTGAACTCCTAACTCCCAAGGTGATGGCATTAGGAGATGATGCCTTTGAGAGGTGATTTGATCATAAGGGTGGAGCTCTAGTAAATGGGATTAATGCCTTTATAAAAGTGGCTCCATGGCTGGGTGTGGAGTCCTGCACCTGTAGTCCTAGCTACTCAGGAGGTTGGGTGGAAAGATCCCTTGAGTCCAAGAGTTTGAGGTTTTCGGGAGCTATGATCAACCACTACACTGTAGCCTGGGTGACAAAGCAAGACCCTGTCTCTTAAAAAAAAAAAAAAAAAGAGGCCCCAGAGATCTTACTTGGCCCTCCCACCAAGGGCAGTTAAACAGTGAGAAGACTGTAAGGAACCAGGAAGCGGTCCCTCACAACACACTGGATCTGCTGGGACTTTGACCATGGACGTCCCAACCTCCACAACCATGAGAAATAGATGTCTGAGGTTTAAGTTACCCAGTCTATGGTATTATTATAAACACAGCCCAAATGGACTAAGACATATTCTTAGAAGTTTCCCCCATACTTACCAAAAAGGAAATAGTTCACCAATGCCAAGTCCTCAGGCCAAATTTGGAATCTTTCACATCTTTCCATTTCCCTGTGTGTTTCCCTACCTGCCATTCCTTTGTTCTGTCTTTGTCTACTCTTTCCCCACCCACTATGGGCTCAGGCTCTGGCCTGTGGGGCTCCCAGGCTTTATCATGAGATGCCATACAGGGAAGCCTCACCTTGTTCCTTCTTTTTTTCTTTTGAGACAGAGTCTCACTATGTCATTCTCAGTAGACTGCCATGGCATCACAGCTCACAGCAACCTCAAACTTCTGGGCTTAAGCAATTCTCCTGCCTCAGCCTCCCAGTAGCCGGAACTACAGGTGCCTGCCACAACACCCAGCTATTTTTTATTGCAGTTGTCATTGTTGTTTAGCTGGCCCTGGCTGGATTCGACCCCACAAGCCTCAGTGTACGTGGCTGGTGCCATAACCACTGTGCTATGGGTGCTGAGCTCCTTCTTTTTTTTTGAATCTACACTGTCTCAACTATTATGAAGTAAGCCCCATTTTATGTCTGAAGATAAAGCTGTTGATTAGGCCAGAGCACAGAATGTGGTCAGGAGTCAAGGTGAATAAGAAAAAGAACTTCTAAGATAGCTTTTGGCTTATTCCAGCCCAGTAAACAGTACAAGGAATAGAGGAGAAATCAAGGGTGTAAAGGAGTGGCTGTGGCATTAGTTACTTGTCCAGATCCCTACATAGTGTCTCTGAAATTCAGTGTAATTTCCTATGTACTGTGAAAAAGTGCTAGGTCACAGGAGCCCAACTCGTGGGTACGCTGCCTTTGGTATGCATGGTAGGGAAGGAACACACATGATAGCTCGAGAGCCCCCTCTTTTAGCCTGTCAGGACATGCCTGCTGCTCCAAGTTACTTAATTCTATTAGATTTTGGATCTACAGAGGAATTTGCCATAAATCTAATAAAGTTTAAGTTTCAGAACACCTACTTCCTCAGGCATGAGTGGTGGGGGTTGTGTGGAGTGGTAGAATGTTCTAGGTGGGGAGGGAAGTTAGCTTGCAATTAGGAAACAGAACTGTCTAGGTGTTACTGCTAGAGTCCTCAGAAAAAAAAGGACTTACCAATTTCTTTTCTCATTCTAAACTAATAACCAGTTTCATACCTAATTTATATATGTAATTTTGTTTTAGTTATTTAATGTTTTTGAAGTAGCTCATAAGAATGCAGAAGAACCAGGCCCCACATCTGAGGTCTACCTGACTCTTGTTACTCTAGCTGAGTTATAAGGGAATAGAATTTGTTGGAAAGAGATTTGGAGACTAGCAGCCTGTGCTGGGTGTTTTGTCTGTCCCCCCAGTCCCACACTTCACAACCTCTAGTCTGTAGCCAGAAGGCTACTGTTTGTGGAGGCATTCCTGGTTCCCTTGCCACCAGGTTGTGGTCCGCCGCTGGGGTCACTGAAGAGGATGGGAGGCCTGATTTCCCTGGCCTCCTTGCCTGACAATGAAATGGCAGCAGGGCTGGCTTCAGGGGGCCTGTGTAGTCAAAAAGGCCTCATCTTCAGAAGACCCCTGCACTTGGTTTAATGTTCGGCCATCACTGCCTTGAAATTCTTGATGATTTCATCATTGAAGGCACGTTTTCTAAGACGAGCCTGATAGAAGAGGGCAGCATATATGTAAACAAAGGAATTACATGCAATATGTGTGTCTGCCATTTCTGGTTGTCCCATTTGAATATAGCATTTTTCAAAGCCCCATGAATATAGAATTCCTGTGCACCCACACAAGATGCATGGAAATTAAGGGAGACTCAAATAAATACAAGGTAAGACTAGCAGAGCTGCGGTCCTAAAGTCCTGAGATGCCGTGCTTCCAATTTCAGCCAAAACTTGCATGAAATTCAGAAAAAAAGGCAGTGGAATTTTAAGAAACACAAACCACAAAGAAGCCCTGTCATATCCTTTTTTAGTCATACTTCTTCCCTATATTAACCAACTACTTACACTAAAATGATGCTGCAGAAAGAAAGGGAAAGACAAGGAGAGCCATAGTTGTTTTTCCTTTTAGTCCTTCATTGCTCATCAGTAAGCAGGGCAGAGAGTATTGGTACAATGTGTGCATATAAAGAAGCAAAGTAAAACAGCTGAGTTTAGTTTTGTATGGTATTTCCACAATCCAATAAGAATAAAATACGTATCTATGTGCAACCTATGAAATGTGAACTGTGTAATGTTGGTGATTCTGCATATGAGTTAGATGCTCTTATAATGACATTTGAAACTAGCAAAGCACAACGTAAAGATAAATAGTAAGATTCAGGCCCAGTGGCTCATGCCTGTAATCCCAGTACTCTGGGAGGTTGAGGCAGGGAGATTGCTTGAGCTCAAGAGTTCAAGACCAGCCTGAGCCAGAGGCAGACCCTGTCTATACTAATAAAGTAGAAAACCAAGCTGGAATCTATAATTTCAGCTACTCAGGAGGCTGAGGCAAGAGGATTATTTGAGTCCAGGAGTTTGAGGTTGCTGTGAGCTACACAGTGCCTGTGTGATGACAGGGCACTCTAACCTGAGGCAAGAGCAGGACTCTGTCTCAAAAAATATAAATAAATAAATAGTAAGATTCATGCTAGTAATTTAAAATTTTAATTTTTACTTTATTTAGAATGGTGTTAAACTCTTGAGCTTAAGCAAACTTAATAAGTTGAGGAAAACTGCAGGAAGAAAGCAAAGACTTTATATTTTAATACCTTTAATCCAACTTTTTTCTTGCTTTTCTTCAATTTACACTGGGCTCCACAAATTATGTAGTGGGTGTTGGTTGTCGGTGGCTGTATTCCCAGTGGGTGACTCTGTTCTGCACCGCAGGTCACCAACTCCAACTGGTCCCTTTCCCTTGTGCCTCCAAGCCTGCTCCTGGTAGTACTTCCCACAGTCTTTAGCCCTGGGAGTGGCTGGGGGATGGGGGTGTTAGCAGAGGGAAGGAGGCTTCACTTTTCCTTGTTAATTTCCTTTAATTTCTACTCACATCTTTGTAAGTCATTCCTTCATTAGTCTCTCTTTTACACTCTTCCCTTTGTATATATTTTATTATAGGTAATTTCAAAGACAGATAAATAGAGCAGGGGTCCTCAAACTTTTTAAACAGGGGGCCAGTTCAGTGTCCCTCAGACTGTTGGAGGGCCGGACTGCCGGCCCTTGGACGAGTTGGCTGCTAAGCAGGACAGGCAATGGTGGCAAAAACACCCAGCGGGCTGGACAAATGTCCTAGGCGGGCTGCATGTGGCCTGGTGGGCCATAGTTTGAGGACGCCTGAAATGGAGATTAGTATAATAGACGTCCAGGTACCCTCTATGTAGCTTCAACAGTAATTCTTTCACTCTTTTGGAATGTGCCATTTGTTTCCTGCTGGGAACTGGGCTGATAGAAAGTCTTACGTATTTTGACTATTCCATTTTTTTGAGACAGACTCTCACTCTGTCGCTCTTGTTAAAATGCCATGGCATCAGTCTAGCTTACAGCAACCTCAAACTCTTGGGCTCAAGAGATCCTCCTCCTTCAGCTTCCCTAGTAGCTGGGACTATAGGTGCCCACCATGATGCCCAGATAATTTTTCTATTTTTAGTAGAGACGGGGGTCTCGAACTCTTGAGCTTAAGCAAACCACCCGTCTCAGCCTCCCAGAGCACTGGGATTAAAGGCATGATCCCCCTTGCCTGCCTGGCTTGACTATTCTTTATATATAGCCCTCCCATCCACCCAATAGGGAGCAGCACAGACTATTTCTAAAAAGAATTTAATTCATATTAACCCACAGATCAAAATGGCAGAAGTAGCCTTAAATTTATTCCTTGCCTATTCAGTGAAACTTTGTTTCCTTTTACCCTTCTGGGCATCCAAGCTCGTCTCAAACTATGCCTTGTTTTGTATAAAGCTATAAAAAGAGGGCATATTTGGTGCCCTGTATAATAAGTGAATTATGTTAATCAACAGCATTTATTTCCACAGGTTAATAAGTGTTTTATCTTTTTCACGTGTAAGAGAAAAGGAAACATTGGGGAGATTTATCTTCATTGCGAGGAGGTCCTCTATCTGAGAGGATTGATTACACGGTTGTAGATCAGCAACATACTTATTTTCTACAGTTTTATGAAGATAATTTTGTTATTAATGAGATTTGCTAGTAAAGCAGAAAGGTCATAGCCATACAGAGAGAGTGATTTGCAGGATCAGACCCTGGTCTAAAGGTCTTACTGTCTCAACAAGAAAAATACTCATCTCAGATTTAGTCTTTGTACTAATAGCCACAATAAAAGTAATATATTAAGCTCTAAATAGGTATTTGTAATTAGTCTCTTTTTTGTCATATCCCATCAGGGATACCATAGAATTGTCCAAATCAATAAGAGCATAGAGAAGGAAGGAGTGGAGAAAGAACTAATATTAATTGAATATCCTTGTGTTATACAAGGTCAGACAATTAACTTCAAGAACTCATCCTAGAAAAAGTACTACCTACCTCATTGCTGAATATCACTACCATCATTTCAAAGTACTCCCCTTGGGAAGCTATTCACCGATACCACTGCCTAGTCCATACTTCAGAGCACTTTTTCTAGGATGAGTTCACAAACTTAATTGTTAGACCTTGTATAATGACAGCTCTGATGGAGACTCCAGTAAAAGAGTTCCAAAATGTCTTTGAAGGGTAGAGTAGGCAATCGTGTCAGTGCATAGCTTCCCAAGGGGAGTATTTTGAAGATGACTGTTTTGACATTCAGCAGTGAGGTGTGTAGCATTTTCTGTAGGACAAATGCACAAACTTACCGTCCCACCTCGTAAATACTCCCGCGTTTATTATCAATTTAATCTTCATAGTAAACCTATGAGGCAGATGTTATTATTCCTGTGTCATAATGAAGCAGCAAAGTGAGGCTCAAGGAGGATAAATTGCTCCACAGCTCACAGCTATATGACAATTACAGCAGCCACTATTTATGTTTTGCAGTGCTTCAGTCTGCGCACAGCACTTTATAGTCATTATGAAATTTAACCCTATGTGGTTTTCTGCCCATAACACAGACAAGGTGAGGTAAGCCTCTTGTCCATGGTCACATAGAGAATAACTGGAGGAGTCAGAATTCTGAGTCAATCCTGTCTGACACTGGTGCTTGCTATTCTCACTACCCTCTGCTGGCTCCCAAGGGAGATGGGTATGCGATTATAATTTATTTTTCAATCTTGAGCTTCTCTTTGCTTCTACCAATGTCCATCCAATCATTCCGATTTAGAAGATCTTTCTCTTTGATAAAGGACACGACAGCAAATGTGAGTAGACAGGTCTTCTGTCATCATATTGCATTGCATAGTCAGTGTCAACCGTGGACTTGTACTTTCCTTGACTGTTTTCTTGTCTAATATGTAATTTTCTCTTTTCATTGTCTCCAGATATTTTAACACATGCAGTTCTAAAATATTTTAAAAAGCAATACACTCTTCATCACATTTAAAAATTTTTATTATAAGGTAAAAAGGGATGCAAATGTGGGCACGTATACATATATACATATAATTGCTAACACATTATAAATAATGACATTTTAAAATAAATGGTCACATCATTAGTTGATATCTGTATAGTAGCATCTAAATAGTATAGCAATTTGGTGCCCTATCTTACTTTTCAATTAATTAATTATTATTTTTAATGTTTGTTATTAAGGAACATTTATTATATTTTATTTTTTGAGACAGAGTCTTACTTTGTTGCCCTTGGTAGAGTGCCCTGGTGTTATAGCTTACAGTAACCTCAAACTCTTGGATTCAAGTGATTCTCTTGTCTCAGCCTCCTGAGTAGCTGGGACTACAGGCGTCCACCATAATGCCCAGCAATTTTTTAGAGATGGGGGTCTCACTCTTGCTCAGGCTGGTCTTGAACTCCTGAGCTCAAGCAAGCCCCCTGCCTCGACCTCCCAAAGTATTGGGATTACAGGCATGAGCCACCGCGCCTGGTCTTTATTTTTTATTTTATATATTTGTGGTATACAGCATGATATTTTGATATACATATACATAGTAAAATGATTACTGTAGTCAAACAAATTAACATATCCATCACCTCCCATAGTTACTTTGTGTTTGCGTGTAGTAAGAACATCTAAAATCTACTCTTAGTAAATTTTTAATATGCAATATAATATTATTAACTATTGCCCTCATGCTGTCCATTAAATACTTTCAAAATATATATAAGTTCTTTACCTGTAGAAAATTTTCTTCTGCTCATTTTCTTCTTGAAATTATATTTCCATTCCACTTCCTACTATATTTTATACTTTAAAGTATTTCATGTCTGGCTCAGCACAGTGATTATGGCCAGCCACATACACTGAGGGTTCGAACCCGTCCCGGGCCAGATAATTGACTGCAACAAAAAAATAGCCGGGCGTTGTGGCAGGCGCCTGTAGTCCTAGCTATAGCTGAGGCAAGAGAATCACTTAAGCCCAAGAGTTGGAGGTTGCTATGAGCTGTGATGCCATAGCACTCTACTGAGGGCAACATAGTGAGACTCTGTCAAAATAAATAAATAAGTAAATAAATAAAGTATTTCACGTGCAACAAAATATATACAAAATACTGCAACAAAAATATATAAATAAATGAAAACAATTTTAAATTTCTATATTTCTCAAAAATAGCAGGTCATAAATATTGATGAATAATTACTAAACATAGAATGCAAAATTGAAATGGAATTGCAATTCTTATTGAGATGGGCAAAGTCTTTTTTCCCTCCTGTCCCCAGGAGTAGATATGATAAGATTCAGTCAGAGTCAGTGCTGTAATTTGGTAGATAGAGGTTTTGAGCAACCCTATAACTAAATAAGTAAATGGGAATGATGGAGTTTTGTTATGGCAATGGGCTCAATTTTTTAAATTCTTCTTCAGTTATGCAGGAAAGATTACATAGTACTCTACCATCAAGATGGTTTTAGTGATCTCCCATCTGAAGATTTGATTAGTGCCTTTCACCTTCCTGGGAAGCAGAGGATTAGAATCCATCTGATTTGCCACAGGATTAATTACCCTATCATTAGTCATTTACTTCTCATTTTTTGAGGGCCCCAGAGGTTTCTACACCCCA
The DNA here is from genome assembly GCA_963574575.1 of Galagoides demidoff. Taxonomy (NCBI): domain Eukaryota; kingdom Metazoa; phylum Chordata; class Mammalia; order Primates; family Galagidae; genus Galagoides; species Galagoides demidoff. Next base: position 20,025 of record CAUYQV010132289.1, read on the forward strand.
GGCCAGGCCAGGCCAGCCCAGGTCTAGGATAGGTGTGAGGTATGCTTTTCTATTATCAAGCAGTAAAAGAGAGATGTTATTCAGGGCAGATAGGAAAGGAGAGCAGCTGGATGCCTTGACCACAGCTGTCTTGGGAAAACTTACCTGTTTCTTCTAAAACTGTCTGGGCCCACTAACCCCTTTGTAAGTCTTCTCTCACCTCCACTCCCCTGCTTGAAAACTGCTGATCTCTAGTATTTGTTCATCCAAGCCTTCGCCCATTGGGCATGTTAGCACCCTGATGCTGGGGATAAACGTACCTAGTCTCTTACTTCTGTGAGATGGCTTTTCTTCCCCCCACCCTTTACTACATATTTTCTTAAACTTTAAGGTCTTCTGAAAGCTCCCTTAAGGTCTTATAGATAAGATAGCAATGTAAGCACAGATGCTGAACTATTCTGGCCAATTCAATTTTAAAAAAGAAAGAGCGAAAGAAAGATCATTAATACTCTCAAAGACAGAGGGGTGATTTTAAAACTATAAGAGGTTGATTCTATATAGAGGGGCTACATATGGGGTATCAGGCATTTAGGGATTCAGGCCTCTCTCACACTTACACATACACTGATGGGTTGATGACTCTGTTGAGCATCTATTCCTTCCTTCCCCCAGCAAGAGTGCTCCCAGCTCATTCTCACTTACGTGGCTTTGGTGAATGATTCCAACTCATGGCAGGTAAGGCCTGGTTGCTGACCTAGACCAATCAGTATAACCCATACTCCTGGCTATAGGAATTGATGGCCTCAACTTAGCACACAATTCAATCCAAGAGGTATGCCTGTTCTTCTAGGGAAAAAGAAAGCATTTCAGAATTTTAAAAAATTTTAGCAGATACGATTGCTGGACATGAATGGAAGATATAGCCCCAAGAGTCTCTGAGAGCCATCTCACAACCGTAAACCTTAAAAACAGATCCAATACTATTTGTTTCAATTACATTTCCTTTTTCTACTTTGAGCTTCTTACGCTCTGGCAGAGCCAAGAAATAGAATGAAACTGAGCACTGGTCTTGGTCATTTGATTAGAGTCAACCTCTACCTGATTCAGATAAACCCTGAATATTCTGTTGGTGACCCAGTGAAACTTCCTTATTGTTTGTCAGTGTGAGTTAGATTTCAATTACTTGCAGGAAAAAATGGGTAAGTTACATAAAAAGTGAAATTAAGATAATCACCTACTATAATCAGAATATCTCTGCGTTTATTTTACTCTTTATTTTTCTTTCACGTACTGGAGCTCACATATGCATGGTTTAAAGGACAAATACTATTTCCTCAAAACACTGAAAATCCACAGACCTGTATCTTCATTCATGTCAGGAAAGATCGTGGAGTTTTATAGGGGGGGCAATACATACATAGCATCCTCTTTTCTCTACCTTATTTCCAAAGCCATTGAGATCTAGATCAAATTTCATCACTCTTACAAATGCGGCTGTGTAGTCATGGCTTACAGGTACCGTTGCCATGGGCTCCCGAACTGGACTTCAACACCCAGCCACAGGCAGTCTAAAACCAGCAGAGGCCTGTTCTCGCAAAACTCCTGAGACAAACAAATGAAGACTCCATAGGCAGGCTGATTTCCAAGAGAGGGGAGGAAGGAGGGGCATGGCTGCAGCACCAGGGTCTTATCTCAACCAGTATGTCAATCCTTTTATCTGCAATGAGATAAGAACAGACGGGGCTGGTCAAGAAAGCAAATATACAAAAATATGTAATTAGACTTGTGACAAGTAGAAAGGAACCAAAGCCTTGTGAGAAAAGAACTGGGCAGGATTATTTTTAAAGAAGCCGCCTGTTAAGGCTCTGTGAGAGGACATTAAAGCTGAGACCCAAGTGATGAAAAGGAGCCTGTCATTCGAAAGGGGGAGGAGATCAGAGGGAGAGAGCATTCCCCATAGAAAGATCTGTAAATACAAAGGCCCCAATGTGGGGAAGAGTAGGGTGGGTGTGGGTGCACAAGATAAAACTGGAGAGACAGGCAAGGGCTGAACCATGCAGAGCCTTTAGCAATGCTCAGGTGTTTGGATCATTTTAAATGCAATGGCAACTTGTTGAACCATCAAACAGGAGTAACATGAACTGATTTATAGTTTTAAAAGATTGCTTTGGCTGGGTGGCTTCTGTGGCTTAGTGAGTAGGATGCTGGCCCCATATACGGAGGGTGGCGGGTTCAAACCCGGCCTGGCCAAACTGCAACAACAAATAGCCGGGCGTTGTGGCAGGGGCCTGTAGTCCTAGCTACTTGGGAGGCTGAGGCAAGAGAATTACTTGCCTAAGCCCAGGAACTGAAGGTTGCTGTGAGCTGTGACACCACAGCACTGATGGCAATAAAGTGGGCAATAAAGTGAGACTCTGTCTCAATAATAATAATAATAAAAGATTGCTTTGGATGTTCTGAAAACAGCTGGGCACGTATCAGAGTGGAGACAGGGAGGACAGCTAGGGATATGTTGCAATAGTTCAGGTGAGAGATGACCTAAAGCAGTGGCAGCAGAGATTACAAGTTGACAGGGCTGAGACATGTTTTGGATCTTGGCTTGGCAGAGTTTGTTGATGGACTAAGTGTGTGTAGGTACGGGGAGTAAGGGACATCAAGATTTTTGGTTAGAGGAAAAACACATACTATTTCCTCCCATTACTTTCTTCCTTCTTTTTCTTAAATAAAACTTATAAGATGCCTTTTGTTTGGACTGAGTTCCTGCAGTAAGCCCAACAGGACCAAACCAAATGGAGTTAACTCACACTGAAGCTCCAAACCACCAAGTTGAAATCAAGTTGTTTATCTGACCTTCACAGAAATTGGGAGAAAGAGAGGGAGATAATAGCCAAATCCCCAAACAGGCCAGTTTTAGCCAGCATGACGCAAAGTCGCCTCTGCTTTAACCTTTACAAGGAAAGTAACTTTGAAATGAGCACTCTGCTTTTTGTTTTGTTTCTGCTTTCTTCAGCCTCTAAAGTCAACCTGCTAAGCTCAGCAGAATGTTCATTCTCTTTTGTAGGTGTTCCCTGATTCTGGAATCACAAATAGAAGCCAATTAGATCTTTAAATTTGTTATAAATTTGACTTTTAACTTCCTTCCTTCTTCCCCTTTCCTTCCCTCCTTCCTTCTCTTTTTCTTCTTTGTCTTATTTATTTGGGAAGAGTATATCAGTATTTCATGTGTAGAATTTTAAATTTGAGATCTATAGTTGAGATTTAATAATATGGATGCATGAATATGGAGTTTAAGGGAGCTGTCTGAAAATAGACACTTGGGAATTATCAGCAATTAGATGTCATTTAAAGCCACTGGAATGAGCACCTAGGGAAAGGATAGAAGTAGCAATGAAAATAATTTTATGGTTGGGTGTTACTACAACATGAGGAACAGTATTAAAGGGTCACAGCATTAGGAGGTTGAGAACCACTGGGATAGTTGAAGAGAAAAGATCCAAAGAATCAGAGGGTCTCCAGCATTTAAGTGTCTAATCAAAACTGGGTAGGTGGTAAACCAGAGTATAGATAGCATCATGGAAGTCTAGAGAAGACTATATTAAGGAGGGGATGGCCTACTATATCACACATCCTGTGAGAACACTGTATGATGAAAACAGAGAAATCTTTTTCATTTTATCCCATGGAAGTCTCAGCTTACCCTTGGTAAAAGCAGTTGCAGTAGGAGAAGGAAAGCTAATTGTGGCCAGGCTCAGTGGCTGACACATGTAATCCTAGTACTCTGGGAGGCCAAGGCCAGGGGATCCCTTGAGTTCAGGAGTTCAAGACCAGCCTGAGCAAAAGTGAGCCCCTGTCTCTATAAAAGTAGAAAACATTAGCTAGGCTTTGTGGTGGGTGCCTATAGTTCCCATTACTTGGGAGGCTGAGGCAGGAGGATCCTTTGAACCTATGAGTTTGAGGTTGCCATGAGCTAGGCTGATGCTATGGCATTCCAGCCTGGGCAAGAGAGTGAGAATTTGTCAAAGAGAGAGAAAGAGGGGGCAGTGCCTGTGGCTCAAAGGAGTAGGCCGCCAGTCCCATATGCCAGAGGTGGTGGGTTCAAACCCAGCCCTGGCCAAAAACTGCAAAAGAAAAAAAATAAATAAAAATAAAGAATGAGGAAGAGAGAGAGAATGGAAGGAAGGTAGGAGAGAGGGAGGAAGAAATGAAGGAAGGAAAGAAGGAAGGGAGGGAGGAAGATAAACAGGCAAATGACCTGAATAGACATTTCTCAGAAGAGGACACACAAATCACCAACAGTTATATGAAAAGATACTCAACATCATCGATCACCAGAAAAATGTAAATTAAAGCAAAATACCTGTTAGAATAGCTGTTATAAAAAAGACAAAAGATAATAAGTGTTGCCAAGGATGTGGAGAATCCCACTGTTGAGGAGAATGCAAATTATTATAGCCATTATGAAAAATAATATGGGGTTCCTCAAAAAATTAAAAATAGAACTACCGTATGATCCATCAATTCAACTTCTGTGTATATATCCAAAAGAAATGAAATCAGTATGCCAAAGAGATGTCTGTACTCCCATGTTCATTGTAGCATTAGTCATAACAGCCGAGATATGGAATCAACCTTAATGACTATGAATGAATGAATAAATAAAATGAATGTGGTATATACAGGATATAGTATTTAGCCTAATTAGAGAAGTAAATCCTGTCAATTACAACAACATGGATGAACCTGCAGAACATTGTGTTGAGTGATTAAGCCAGGTACAGACAGAGAGATACCATATGAGCTCATCCGTAAGGAGAATCTAAAAATTTGAACTCACAGAAGCACAGAGTAGAACGGTGATTACCTGGGGCTGGAGGAGGGAAGTTGGGGAGACTTTGGTCCAAGGATGCAAAATTTGAGTTAGATGGTAAGAATAAGTTAAAGAGATCCATTGTATACCATGCTAACTATAGTTAATGTTACAGTTAATAACAATGTATTTTACACTTTAAAATTGATCAGAATAGACTTTAAGTGTTCTTACTGCAAAAAAAAGCATGTAATTAACATGTTAATTAGCTCTATTTAGCTACTCCACAATGTACATATTTTCAAAATTTCATATTGTGCACCATACACATATACATAATTTTTTGTCAGCTAAAAACATTAAAGAAGTGAAGAAGCTTATAAAGAAAAATAGATAAAAATTTAAATGTATAAAACATGATGAATGACAGAAGTGAAGAAATAGAAACAGTTATAGGCAACTGTTTTGAAATATTTTTCTGTGAAGGGGAGTAGAAAAGCTGTAAACAGAAGGTGTTTGTGTATTTGTTTGTTTATGATGGGGATCCTTTGGCTATATTCACCTGAGGGAGGTGACCTAGTAGGGCAGGAGGTACTGACCTGGAGGAGGGAGAAGGGTTAAGCAAAGTGGTGATCTGGGGTATGAAGTTAGAGACTGAAAACAGAGAGCTGAAGGTCTAACCTCTGGCTAACAGGACAGCAAAAAGAGAAGGTAGAGTAAAAATGAGATGGTATTGTTGGGTGTCAAATATAGCTTTCCACCTTGTGTGCCAAATGCCGCACCCCACATAGAGCACCAAATGTTAGGGTCCTGCCCTGGAAGCAGAAAACTGACTGTGACCAACTGAAGGAATATGGAGTTAGGAATGACGGTAAAGGGCAGCAACGGTAGCTCAATGGGTAGGGTGCCAGCCACGTACACCAAGGCTGGTGGGTTCAATCTTGGCCCAGGCCAGCTTAAAAATAGCCTGGCATTGTGGAGAGCACCTGTAGTCCCATGGTGGGCACCTGTAGTCCCAACTACTTGGAGTAACAGTGAGAGACTCTGTCTCAAAAACAAAAACAAAAACAAACACACAGAACTGATGGTAAAGAAAGAGACACGAGACATATTGTAGAATTAAAAGTGGGAGCTCAGGGACCCATTGCCTGTTTGTGGGCTTCTGGCAATGGCACTGAGTGGTTGCTCCACTGTTTTTTTGTTTTTTTTTTGAGACAGAGCCTCAAGCTGTCCCCCTAGGTAGAGTGCCGTGGCATCACAGCTCGCAGCAACCTCCAACTCCTGGGCTCAAGCGAGTCTCCTGCCTCAGCCTCCCAAGTAGCTGGGACCACAGGCACCGGCCACAACACCCGGCTATTTTTTTGGTTGCAGCTGTCATTGTTTGGCGGGCCCAGGCTGGATTCGAACCCACCATGTTAAGTGTATGTGGCTGGCACCTTAGCCACTTGAGCCACAGGCGCTGAGCCATTCACTCTGCTTTTATGAAGTCTATTTGTCCAGGGGGTCAGATGAGAGGGGAAACAAAGATGCCAGCAGTTTCTGAGTGAGCAAATCAGCTCCTATTGTTATTATTATTAACCTTAAGTGTAGCCTTGAGAAATTTGAAATCTGAGCCTTGTAGTGGGAGACCCTCCCCCTTGAGATCATACACACACAGATTTCTGGGGAGGTGTTAAACTCCACTAGTTCTCTGTGAGGTAAAATGCCACTGGCCTTAATCTCCTCTGAGGAATATGTGGGAGGGAGGAATTTTCCTCCCATCATCACCACAGAGGATCTTCCTCTGTGATAAGGGGCATAAGCTCTTCTGCCCATATCTTAGGGCTGGAGCTACTCCCTTGATCTCTGCCCCAGGCCCATGTAAATCTTCACAATGGGTGTCTGCTTTGCCTGTTTACTAGGCAGGAAATGACCCAGTTAATGTATCTTTCTAGGTCTTTGCTATAGCGTCTTCTATGACCATTTTTCCTCAGACTGCTCACAGACCCAGCAGGGGTGTTCGTAAGCTATATCCTCAACAGGCTAGAATTTCAGAAAAGGCAAGATTGCCTTGCAATGGCTAGCTTAAATGTAAACTAGCTGACTTTTCTTTGTTCTGACCCACTCAGCTTACTTTTTAGTTTTCCTCTTTTTCTGGGGGTGCTTTCCTTTGCCAAGAATGGGGTCTTCAGTCCCCATTCTCCCAGTAGAAGCAGAGATGAGCAGGGTTCCACTGGAATATTCTCTCTTTTTACTGCTATTCAGGGCCTAGGGCAGAGTGATATGGCCCTACCACTGTCAATAGGTAATGTCTTATATTTTTTAAAATGCTGCCATATATAAATCTAAATATAATTTAATTTATAACATTGAGGATTTCCATAGGTAATAAATTCATAGAGAATAACAGATTTCTTGATTAGAGCACATGTGCAAATGTTTTTGATATCAGTACAATCTAATTGACCACATTTAGAGTTAAATACGAGAAGAGCATTCCATGACGTGATTATGGGCATAATTACTGACATTTGGAATCTGCTTGCTTGAGTAGACCAGATAATTAGAATATTGTGTTAAACAGGCTGAGGTTCAAATCTATCCAGGACGGAGTGCTTTGCAAGAGAGAAAAATTTCCACGGCTGAAAAACTGCATTCCTAACCTGGGCCAGGTATTTCAAAAATATGCTGTTTTTGTCGTGAGGGTGCACAGGCAGGGTGTAGAGTGGGTGGGGAGAGAAACATTTCAGATGACTTTGTGCAAACTCATCACTACTGTAGGAAAAACAACACAAAGCCACTACCCAGGCAGTAACATTATCTTTGACTTATAGAGAACCAGTACATTTTTTTGACTGTCATCCTCAATAATTTATCTTGTTGTTACATAATACGTTTCTTTAAGAGAACTCAAAGAACCCCACACATGTTATTTCATTGTCTTCATAACATTCTGAAACTGAGAGCAGAAGGGAAGTTGTTCAGATCAACCCTGTCCAATAGAAATATAACTCAATACAAAATTTTCTAGTGCTGACATGTTTAAAAAAAAAGTGAAATTAACATTATATTCAACCTGCTATATCTAAAATATTATCATTTCAGCATGTAGTGAATCTAAACAATTATTTATGAAATCTATTACCTTCTTTTGTTTATGCCAAATTTTTTTTTAAATTAAATATGATATTGTTCTGGTGCCAGCAGCATAGTGGTCTAATCACAGCTCACAGTAACCTTAACTCCTGAGCTCCAGTGATCCTCCTGCCTCAGCCTCCCAAGTAGCTGGGACTACAAAGTCATGCCACCAAGCCCAGCTCATTTTGTATCTTTTTGCAGCTCTTGCTCAGGTTGGTCTTAAACTCTTAACTTCAAGCAGCCCTCGTCTCAAACTCCAAAAGTGCTAGGATTACGGGTATGAGTCATGATTCCTGGCCTATTCTAAACCTTTGAAATCTAGTATGTGTTTTACATTTACAGCCCACTTCAATTCAGACTTGCCACATGACAGAGCAATTGCAGAGAATAAAAGAAAAGGCGATGGTCACAAAATCCCAAGTCCACACTCTACTCCAAGCCAATATAATGTGAGTCAGGGTTTGTCACTGCTCTGCTGAAAAATCCTTCAAAGGTTTCCTGTCACCTTGAATAGCTAAAGTCTTACCTAGAGGGCTGTATAGGGAACAGCCCCTGCCTCCCTTGCTGGTTCCATGGCCTACATTTTTCCCTCATTCTGTTCCTGCCCCGGCCTTCTGTCAAGTTCATTTCCATCTCAAGGTGGTGGCACTTCCTCCTTCAGCCTTGAATGCATCTTCTCATGGCTCAAATCTTGGATTAATTTGGATTTTTGCTGAAATGTCATTTTATAAAGGCCTGTGATCAAAAATGTCTCTCCTGTCTAGCGACTTATCATGCTGTCAGAGTTCACTGCATTACTAAGTATTAAAAGTACACATGCATTTGGCTTATGTCTATCCATTCTATTAGAAAGTAAGTTCTAAGAGGTCAATATTTACTGTGTATATCATTGAATTACTAATATCTAGCACACAGTGGGCTTGTAAAGTGGATGAATGAATGGTGTCTTTTTTTTTTTTTTTGAGACAGAGTCTTATTATGTTGCCTTCGGTAGAGTGCCATGGTGTCACAGATCACAGCAACCTCCAACTCGTGGGCTTAAGTGATTCTCTTGCCTTAGCCTCCTAAGTAACTGGGACTACAGGCACCCACCACAATGCCCGGCTATTTTTTGGTTGCAGTTGTGATTGTTGTTTAGCCGGCCTGGGCAGGGCTTAAACCTGTCACCTTTGGTGTATGTGGCTAGAGCCCTACTCCATGAGCTATGGGCACTGAGACTGAAATGGTGTCATTCTTGCCAGATCATTTAGAACAGTGGTGTCCCCACCTTTTTGGCTCCTGGGATGGGTTTCATGGAAGACAATTTTTCCATGGATGGTGTAGGTAGGAATGGTTTCAGGAGATGATTCAGGCACATTACATCTTTACCTCAGATCATCAGGCATTAGATTCTTATAAGGAATATACAACCTAGACCCCTCACTTGTGCAGTGTAAAGTAGGGTTCACACCCCCGTGAGAATCTAATGTCACTGCTTATCTGACAGGAGGCAGAGCTGAGGGGGTCATACAAGTGATGGGGAGCAGCTGTAAAGACTGACGAAGCCTCACCTACCATGCTGCTCACCTCTTGCTGTGCAGCCTGGTTCCTGGGTCTGCAGGCCAGTGGTTGGGGACTGCAATTTAAAGTGTATAAAGTTTGCACTTGGGAGTCAGACTCCTGGACTTGACTCCAACCTGTCTGCCAACTAGCTCTGTTCCTTTGAGTAATTGCTTAGAATCTTTTATGCTCAGGTTCTTTATCTGACAAATGAGGATGTTAATAATAGCATCTATTTCATAAATGGTGTTATTTTAAGGATTAAATGAGATAAAGTAGATAAAGTACTAATATATACTATCTGGCTCTTCATAAGCTTTTAAAAATTGCTTCTGCCTACATGTCCTTACCTAACCCAGTGCTCCACAGACATGGCTGCGGTTCCTAGTTGTTCATTTCTGCCTCTCCATTGATCCATCCCCATCTTAGGTCCACTCTGCATACTGAAGCAGTACACAGGTTTTCCTGCTACCTCCCTGCCCATCCTACCCTTTGTAGGCTTCTTATCTTCTTTCTTTGTTTACATTCCTTCAGGCTCTGCCTTTGATATGGTTTACTGTTTTTTTTATTATTATTTTTAATTTCTGTTAAAATACATATAAAATTTGCCATCTTCCCATTTTTTTTAAGCATACAGTTCAGAGACATTAAATACTCTTAATGTTGTGCAATCATCACCACCATCTATCTTCACAATACTTGTAAAACTGAAACTCTATGCCCATGAAAAAATAACTCCCCATTTCCTCCTCCCGGTAGCCATGGCAACCACTATTCTATGTCTGTCTCTATGATTTGGACTGTCCTAAGTACTTCATGTAAGTGGAATCATGCAGTATTCATCCTTTTGTGACTGGCTTACTGCACTTAGCATAATGCCTTCAAGGTTCCTCTGTGTTGTAGTATGTGTCAGAATTGTGAAGGTTGAATAATATTCCATCCTGTGTCTGTCCCACACTCTGCTTATCCATTCATCTGTCAGTAGACACTTGGGTTGCTTCCACATTTTAGCTATGAGAATAATAATGTTATAAACATGGATGTACAAATACCTCTTTGAGACCTTATTTTGGGTATACACCTAGGCACTGATTATTCTTTATACCTAGGCAATCTCATCCATCGTGGACTTCAATCACCTTTTCTGGGCTGATAATTCTGAACCTCCATCTCTAGCCCAGTGTTCTCTTCAGAGCTCTGGGTACATATCTAAGATGGCCTTATAACTGTTCTGCCTGGATATACAGTACTCAAATCATTCCATTTCTTCCAAACCTGCTCTTCTTTGTTACTTCCTGTCTAAATGACCGGAATCCCTATGCTTCTATTGTCCAAACCAGACAACAGATGAGTGTCAGTCTCAAGTCCTCCCTTTTCCCTTCCACAATCCAATCACAAAGGATGCTTGAATCTGTCTGCTTCTCTGTACTCTGCTGCCTAAATCTATACCAATATCTCTTCCTGTTTACATCCCAGGCTCCTGGTAATTAATAGCTTCCAAAAGATACCTCGACAACCTTTATTTCCTCCCTCCGATTCTCCATAAAGTAACTACAGTAATTTTAATAAAATGCAAATCTACTATCAGATGTTCAAAGACTCATTGCTTAGAGCTCCAAGGTGATGGACAATGTCCCATTGTTTTTAGTATAAAATTTATTTTTTTTAGTACTTTATGATTTATTTAAACATATTTTAGAAGTCTTATACACATACTTGTTATAAATAGACAAAATAGCAATTGTTCAACATACCCTCTCCCATATCATTGTTCATCATTTCTTACGGTTCAGTTCTCTAGGGGTAAGCATTTTCTTTTTTTTTTTTTTTCTTTTGCAGTTTTTGGCTGGGGCTGGATTTGAACCCGCCACCTCTTGCATATGGGGCCGTTGCCCTACTCCTTTGAGCCACAGGCCCTGCCCAGGGCAAGCACTTTCTTTTTTTTTTTTTTTTTTAATTTTTTTATTGAATGATAACTATGTACACATTAATACACTTCTGGGGTACAGTGTGGGGTTTTCACATGCAATCTGAAATACTTCCATCAAACTGATCAACACAGCCTTCATGTCATT